>JAZGTK010001307.1:0-39695 GCA_036877625.1 Ambastaia sidthimunki
CCACTTTGCATTTTTTTATTATCATTATTATATGTTTCACAGACATACAACAACAGAATAGAATATATAATTCATTAGTTAGTTGGTACTAAGTGCCAAAATGCCATCTAACCTAAGAAACTTTGGTAAATGATGTGATTAGTTTGCAAGTTTGCTTTGTAAGTTTGCAAGCAAATGTTTAAAAAATAGTGGACCCCCGTTAAGATGCTTGAAATTACCCAGACAGTAATTTTAGGTTGTAGGAACATTTTCTGTAATGTTTCCATTTATGTTCTACATTAAGTAATGTTGAGTAATGTACATTAAGTAATGATGTTGGTACTGCAAGAGCGTTTTTGATAACGTTCTGAGAATGTTCTCTGTTAGCTGGGTAGCCAGTCTGGTTGGAAGTGGCAACTTCAGCCAGGCTTACCATTTTGTATGCATCACAACTGTCAGTGAATGGATTGTGGGTGGTCCATGTGAGCTGTCTGAGGGTATGAGCTTTAATCTTCAGACTCTCACCCCAGACTCTCAGCCCCTTTATTACAGACAGCACGACTAACAGGTCTACCTTTTCCCACAATGCTGTTGTATGTTACATAAAAATTGGTCAAGTTGTGAAATACTTTTCAGCCTAGTTGAACTTCTACAGTAACTGTTGTCACTGACACCCTATTATCAGTTCTGCACAACAAAGGCTTTTGTGCTCAGGGTAGACTTCTGTTGATCTTGTTGGAGACTCTGCCCATGAATTTATCAACAAAAAGCAAGATCCTGCGCGTTCAGATGTATTTTGTCAGCAGTTTGAGACCCTCTTTGAATTGTTTGTGGGAATCTGTGGTTTAGTTCTGGCTTGGAATGTGGCACAGATAATGAGCTGTAATGAAGAAAAAACATTGCGCAGATAATGAGGCGTAATAAGCACAAGAACATTGTCTTCGTTATATAATTAATCTAATATGGATTATTCAGTTTAAGGACAGTCAGAGATTTCAACGCTCTCCTTTTCTTTGTTCATTTTTTAAAATAAATCCAGCCAGTGTGGATGGGGCTGCTTCATTATGTCAGTTTGTGGTGTCTCTCTCTTTCTCTTTCAGTTTGTTACAGAAAAGCCCATCCACTAGGACCAACGTATGCGCTCTTGTGAGAGTGCGTGTTTTCTTCTACACACAATGGCAACTGCAGTGATAAAAGCTCTGCAGCACTTTCTTTCACATGTCTGCATAAGTGTGTGTGTGTGTGTGTGTGTGTGCACGCAAGAGGAGGCCATTTCAGTGTCTGTCAGATCTCATACCGGAGTGTCAGAGCTAACAAGCTCCTGCATGGACTCAGAACACTACAAATGGGACACTGCCTGGAGGCTGCGAGTTTTTGCACACGCGCGTGTTTGAATGTGCATGAACATACGTCAGTTTGAAGTCTGTGACATGAAGTGTCTGTATTTTGCAATTGGATGTTGTATAACGCAGAAAGCAATGTGTTTGTTTTTGACAGTATTTGACAGAAACAAAATATTAAGAAAACGCTAGTGTGTGTGTGTGTAGAAATAAAAGCCACGTATATGTTTGTTTTAAAAGTATTATTGCTGCCAGAGGATTAGTAGAGATTTCAGTGCTACAATCATAAGGGAAATCTTGACAGAATCTGCCCTAAAGTAAAATGTCACATAGGAAAAGGTTATTGATTTATTTCCTTGAAACTGTCAGAAAATCAGACAAAGCATTGACACAGCAATAAGTGATTAGTGAAATGCCAATTACCCAATATATGCAAAACGTTCCCGTCACCTTCACACCGGAGCATTCCTCCAGGAAAAAGACTTCCTTTCAAAACACAAACAAATGAATTAAAAAGAAAGTGAGGGAACGGAATCCCATTAAAAGACTTAAAGTTGCAATTATTCATGCAAAATGACACACACCTTCAGTTGCTCTCACATTAAACAGTAACAGTTCTGTTTTAGACAGATCCTGGTCTGTGTTGACAGGTACACAGATGTACTGAAAACAGCATCGTAATTACAAAGAAACCCAAACAAGTGAAGGAAATTACCTTTTTTTTGTAAAGCACAATATTTGAGCTGCATTTTTACCTTTATAACAGCATTATTTTCCTAACAGATATCGTTGCATCCAGACTAGATGCAACAATAAAGCGAATGAAAATATCGTTTATGTACATTTTGTTTCTATGAGTTTTTATCCTATAGCAACAGAACACTTTGTCGATCATTTGGTTTCTAATTTAGTGGTGCCGCAGTAGGTGGCACCGCCCACTGTGAAATCTCATTGGTTCAGTATCCAACTGCTCATAAATGTACATTAAACATCAAATATGAGCTGATTGGCTTGGATTGTGTCACGTCGTGCAGCGGTTTTGCATTCAGTGAGGATAGACTAATAGCTTGTCGCTGGAAACTAGTCGTGTCAGGCTTGGTTAGGGCACGCAGGTGCAACACGTGGTGATCAATACATGTCCAATACTTGATTTGAATCAATTAATTGAAGCTGTCCCTGGCAATACCAATCAATACCAATTAAATTTATAAACCCATAAGCTTAAAAAAGTACGTAGTATATTAAATGTTATTTAATAGAGACTGAAGAATTCTCTACAGGGGCATGTTAGTATATCTGAGTCCACAAAGGAATCGAACCCGGGTTGCCTGATCTAACAGAATTAAACGGAACAATAACAGAATTAATTAGGGTGAAGAAATCAGGGCTAAAAATATCACCACCTGGTGGTGAAACAACGGAACCCCAAGCAAAACTATTACAACGTTTTTGTCATTTTCATCTTTTTTTAATTCCATTTTTTCCTGGCTAATCTCTGACACACACGTAATTTTGTTAACTTCTCACAAAGAGTTAATTCATCTATAATGTTCTTGTATTTAAATCAAGAACTTAAGTTCAATAAGGTACAGTATAGTACAGTTCAATAAATCATTTTAACTGCTAGAAAGGGTGAGAGTTCAGCTGAGAGCGCTGAAAAAGGAGGCAGCTATGGTGGTTAAGTAAATCCTCTGGGTTTTGTGTGATGGACACAGCCAGGCTAATTTTCAGATCACCTTGATATTAGAAAAGAAAGGAAGACCGGATATTTCTGACCTTCCTCCTGACAGATGCACTGCTGTCTGAGAACATGCATGTTTATGTGTGTGTTAAAATTATGTAGTTCACACAGAGCATACAGATCTAGTTTATGTCGATGTAATGTTGCATATCTTAACTAACCTGCGTAAAACATCTTTCCTTACCCCCCTCCTGCTTCAAACAGCCGCCACTTCCTTCCCAAAGGAGAAAAAGACATCTCTCGCTCACTCGCTCCCCCTTACTGTCTGTTCTCTCTCTAATCATGGCATCGACAGGTTGTTTTTAATTAATCATGAATGCAAATCTTCCTCATGCTGTGCTTTTTTTTCCAAGTCGCTTTCTATTTGCGCCTCACCACACAGATTTTAAATAGATTTTTAAAGTATGTAACCTATAATATCAAACCTTATATTTTTAAAGAGTTGTGCATAAAGTAATAATTAAATAAGTTAATAATAAAATATAATGTTAAAGGAAAGACTCGCCCCAAAATATTTAATCACACACCAAATGATGACAGTATGATGTTAAAATTAATTAACATTTTGGGGCGCGCTTTGTCTTTTAAGGATTAAGGTTGTTTTTGATATAAGTCCTAGTTTGACTATAAAGCGATTTTTAAATTAAAATTAAGCAAAGATGTTTTAGTTATGGTTTTGCCTTTTTTAAATCTGTCATTCGTGTAATAGAGACAAGCTTGTCAGTTTGCCTGCTCACATATTAATATCAAAAGATGAAGCCTCGACTCATCCAGATGTCTGTGCTCGCGGATACCCTCGGGGCCATCGCTGTACCCGCGCGCGCAGTGTCGCGCACCTGTCACACTCAGCTCTCGCGCTCTATCCGGGCAGGAGCGTGCGCGCGCGCGCGCGACTGAGTGAGCGAGTGTCACTCGGCAGCTCCACCCCTCCGGTAACTACTCCCCGCTCGGAACCGACCGAACCCTCACATCAGAAGCGTTTACACAGGTATCCCCGGCGTCCCCGCTTTTGCGGAAACTTGTCTGAGTTGTGCTCGATGTCGGTGTTTTGAGGGAACTTGCAATACGTGGACTTGGTAGAGTGTGAAAGGTCACAATGAGAAAGATGATGAAGATGGAGGGTGTCTGTGGGTTATGGTTGGACTCGAGTCGGACTTACTGGAAGATGTTTTTTCTTTGCGCTCTCCTGCTGGTCCCGGCCAGCGCAGATATAACTTGCGCCTCGTGCTTTGCGCCAGTTAACATCCGCGGAAATGAAGCTATAGCGCAAGTTAAGCAACCTGCCGCTGTAAAGCGTAAGTTCAGCAGTGTAAACACCGTGGAAAGCGGGGCACTGGAGCTGGATAAACCTCAACTTTTCCCAGAAGCGCACGGAAGCTCTTCGTCGCCTCCCTGGAGGCAGGAACTGGAGAAAGAACAGCTATTCAAAGCGCACAGGACGAGCCCAACTGAAGAAAAGGACGGAAAAGTTTCTTCAACATTATCTGCAGTGAGATCCAAAGTGGACAGAAGGAAAAGGCGCAGTCTGTTTTCCCCAGAGCACGAGAAAAGTGTCAACGGAGCGGCCGCTCCTCGGTTCGAGCTCAGGCGGACCGGAGGAGGCGACGGTACCGGCAGGAGTCCGAGACAGAATGAGCCACACCTGGTCACGTCCACCTTCGCGCTTTCAGGGGATTCTGCCCATAATCAGGCCATGGTGCTGTGGTCCGGACACAACAGCAGCGTGAGTGGAAAGTTTTTTACAATGCACCCAACTTGATGATCAGCGGTATAAAGCTATGAAGAGTTTTTGCATTTGATCTGTAGGGTAAAAGCTGAACATATAGACGATCATATGGTGTGTTCTGTATCGCTCTTCAATGGTTTTGATATTCTGGAGTGATTTTAGGGGACTGTGGTGCGCGTGTGTGAACGCGTCCTGTCTCTTCTCGTCATCTTTCATTTCTTTATGCAAACATATGTTTGTATTGAATCCTAGGCAGTGATTTGACAACCAGTGCATGTGGAGTTCAAACAGACAGTGAGAAATGGGCGCACAAAGTCCTTGCCCAAGAATTTGACGGACCATGAATTTATATCCATTTTCATGACGCAAGAACACTATTCATAAATGAAAGCGAAAAATCAATTCGTCTCCCCAGTGATATGAAACATTTATTTGATTAAAGTTTTCTCTCTCCCTAAAGAATTATAGTGATAATTGGAAGAAACCTGTCTCATTAAACACAGATTTGGATCTTTTAGACACTATTAGGATCTTTGACTCAAGAAACTGTCTGTCCCTGTCACTTATGGTCATACTTCCTCTAAAACACCTCATTAATATGAAAGAATAGTAATTTTAATAATTCTATTAATAATTTGAGTGTTTATGTTGCATACTGTTCATTCTTATTTGTGTCACCATAGCTACTATTCCATAATTGAAGCATTTTGCTAATTTATTTGCTTACTTAAATTTCATATATACTAGAAAAAGAATTTCATACAAGAGCACTTGTGTTGAGGCTCCAGTAACTTTTGTTTTTCTCATTTTGTTTGTTTTGTTTGATAAATGCTTCATCAGGGCACCTGTTCCAGGATGCAAAGTTTTAAACGAATCTGCAATTAAATAACGCTTCACAAAAATTTCTATGACAGTTCTAAAGAATCCATTAATCTTTCCCTTGTTTGTTATCTGCCTGGACAATTTTACTTTATTAATAATCAGTTTTCTTCATTGGTGATCTACAGTTGTGCATCTGTTTGAATCACAGAGCCTTCTGCCCAGTGTTTTCTGCCTTGCCTTGTTTTTCTCCATGTGCTGTGTTTCGATATGAATGAGACCTGTTTTTTTTTTAACACAGACTCATTCCGTTTCCCTCACAATTTCTCTGCTTGATCTGAAATATAAATGACTAACTCTGTCAGCAGAGTTTTAGACTGGCAGTCTAATAGCTGCAGAATTTATGTGTGCGTCTGCACGTGTTTCTGCAGTGCTGCCATTGGTGTATCGCATACCGAGCTGCATGAGTGATGTTTTGAGATGGCACAGATGCAAAACTGAACTTCATAGAGCAGATAACATCTACACAATCTCTCTCTCCCTCTCTCTCTCTCTCTCTCTCACACTCTTTCTGTCACTCTCTCTTGCTCTCACTCTCTCTCCTTTTCCTTTGTCTGTTTGTCCCGTTGCATCTTTTCCCAATTTTTTTTACCCAAATTTTGCACACATGCATTTACTGTAATGTTAATTGTTAAATGTTAATAATATATGATTCTGTTAATGAACCATCATACTGTTTAAAGGAAGGATTGCTTCTTTGAAAATATCTTTCACAATCATTTTGATGAATGACAAATGAGGCACATATGGTATTTTCCAAAGATCAGTTTAAGAAAATGATGTTAGCACTAAAAGATATGAGAGGCAAGTCACCAAAGAAGCTCTTTGTCATCTCAGTTTTCATCAGATGTGAAGCCTTTCTTATTTCCACATAAGTGATAAAGCTAATCACTGTTCTTTCTTTTGGAGAGCTCACCTCTGGTGTACCTCACTCAATCACACCCCAACAAGGACTTTTTCACTAATGTATGTATGTTTTTTTTGTATATTGGACTAATTACATTTTCTATCCCCTAACCCTGTTTCTAAACCTAACCTCAAAAAACCTTTTCGCATTTTTAAATTTTTATCAGAATCTTATTTAATATGTTTATTAGGCCATTTGAATCACAAGGACAGTTGAGGTGTCCTCACATTGTAGCAAATGTCATTTTTTTCAGATTTTGAGGCCATTTTTGTCCACATTATGTAGGTCAAATCAGCACACACACACACAAGACCCATTTACACACTGTAAAACACATATGCAAGAACAGTGAGACTAATCATTGTGTTACATCACAGCCTGCCTTAAATACACTTGTTTGCTCCAGAAGGCAAGAACAGATGGACAGATACCTGTAGAGCAGGCAAACAGCAACACACACACACACACACACACAGAGTGTGTTGCAGGCATGCAGGTGTGTGTGACAACATAGAAGAAAGAGCAGGCTGTCTTTGTTCTTATGATGATAATCACTTCTCACCTGTGTTTGGCTCATGCTCAGTTTCTCCATTCAAATGGAGAAACTTGTGCATGTTTAAAGCATTTCCCAGCTAACAGGGAACATTCTCAGAACGTTGGCATGAAAAAAGTTCTAAAAATCTAAAGAAACATTCCTAGAACTTTCAAAATAACATTTGTAATGTTTTTGTTAATTAATGGAACGTTCATGCAACCTAACGTTATTAGCTGGGTTGCCATATTTTGATGGCAGTGGCTTTGGCGAGCTGGTTAATCCATATGGTTTAGTATGTGTTACCCAAGCTTATCTGAACTGGAGTGAGGTTGTGTGTGTGTGGGGGGGTGGTGGGGGGGGAAGCATACTCTCTGCTGAAAGCATACTCTCTTAGGGCTAATGTCACTGAAAGCTGAAAGCTTTCACTTTTGATTCACGGCAATGGAGAGGCTGTTTGGCCGCTTTCTCAATTGTAAAAACAATCAATGAAAATCCATAAAGATGATGGAAATGCAGGAGAATCATTTTGCGGCCCCTGCTACGCCTGCCCTTGGGTCCTGATCCATAGTTTACCCTCCAAAGTCCACGTTGACATTTTCTCTGAGAGGAGCCCCTGCAGAGCAAGAAATCATTTGGAATGTGGGGTTTGTGTATTTTGTTGTCTAGACTAAACAGATCTTATGCAAATGCGGCTAAGGAAGCACATCTCCAGAGGAAGCCACTCCACAGGAGTTTGATTGTGATCGAGAAGTGATTTTAGCGTTCTGAAAAACTTTCCAACCTGCTGAGACCAAATCACAGATTATGGCTGTACAATCATGGGTTGCGCAAACTAAACCAGGGCTTATTTTGTTTGGCTGGCTGTTATTTGGCTGGCTGTCGTGTTGTTGATGCTCTGTTGAAGCCCTACGGGAGCATGGAAGTCAACTTTGTTTGACAACATACCGTTATGCAGTGCGGTCTTGTGTGTGTGTGTGTGTTCCTGTAAAAGCTTGTATGAGCGTTTGTGTATGGTGTGTGTCATACACAAGGCCTGCAGAGAGATGCAGGTATGTCCTTGAGTTTGGCTGTCCATCCAAATGTCAACACAACCTCCAACAGTTTCACTCTGGAATGACATCCAAAGTGTGTGTATGGGGCGGTGTTTGTGAGTGCATGCTGTAAACTCTGAGCTCAAGACACATCAGGCTTGGTTAGTTTTAAAGGACCTTTCGATTTAAGGCAGCTTGAGAGGAAGCCAACGTTTTAGTTTTGTGCTAAATCAATGCTGTTGCTTAAAAGAAAGTGAATTTGATTTAAAGAGAATATATCGTAAAATATTTTGCCAGCAGTGCTGTGGATCAGAAACTTCAAATTTCACTAGGGCAAATCAAAAGTTACCCACCCAGACTGTAATAAACAAACAAATAAACCAAAAATAAACCAAAACTGGTGATAGCATGTATTTACAGATTTGAAACTTGTACAAATGAATGTTTATTTGCTTTTAGCTGTTAAGCATTTATGACTTTGTAAATGTCTTTGGGTATTCTGTGTTAGTTTAGTCTAAAACAATTCTGTAATGTAAATAAGCGATATTTTATTAAATGCCACAAATTTGGAAGACCCAGGAATATTAAAACTAATCATTTAAAAATAAAGATATGATTTAATAATCGCAGCTTTACTTTTAGTGCTGATTAAGTATATTCAGAATCAGTAACTTTGAATGTGGAAGAACTACAATAATAAGTTTAGCACATCCGATAAGTTCAGAGTGGAAGCAGATAAAACAAGCAGTCTTGTCATTTCAGAGGATTATAAATATCTGAAACAATTATCTCGTCATTGTAAAGGATGTTGTTGTAAAGCCTAACAGTCTTTCAAAATTACAGGATTACAAATACACATGCTGTAGTAAAAACTCGCTGTGAAGCCCCTGATCTTCTTTTCAGATTATCCTGTTACAACATTTCCAGAGCGATTACTCAAATATTAGCTAGAGCTCATATATGTGATAGAAATGGTTCCTATAACAGAGGAGAAATGTTATCCATCACTGTGAAGGGCTCATGTTCAATATAAAACCACATCTTTTCAATTGATTTCTCTATGATTTCCCAAAGCCTTTCACTGAAAATATACAAGTCAAATAATGTCATGTGTTCAGACAAAAGGGCACAGATGTCATGTTCAGTTCCTGAGTATTGACATAGATCTTTATGACATAGATGTCTTTATAAATCAAGAATAAACAAAGACGATCATGCTGTTTTTTCAGTGTCAGTCCAGTATTCTAAATGTGTCTAGATTAGTTTCCAGTATAACATAAATGTTAATCTATTGTATACTGAAATATGAAATTCTTTAAACATTGTGAATTCTGTGCTAACCATTGATATCAAAGTCAAATATACTTTATTGTCATTCCAACCATACGACAAACAGTGTACAGCAGTACAGCCATAAGTAGGATAGACAAGACATTGACATGAAAGACAATCTAAGCTAAATATATACAAAAGCTATACAAGAAATACACACAATTGTACAAAATAAAAAAATGCACAGTTTTCATAATTATGTACCACATTTGCAAGTATTAGTAACCTCTCAAATAATACAGTCTTTCTCCTACATTGCAGGAGGTTCTAAAAGTCCTATAACTATATTTCAACAATAAAAGGCTTTCAGTAATGGTAAGATTATACATTTCCTCTTCATATTCAAATGTATGCACACCAGTGACCCGTTTTTCCCTCCAATGGGATCAGCAGTGACGGACTTATTCATTATGAGCTGCTATCCGTGTATTGTCAAAGTACTGAATATTAATGAGCATGTAGATTAATTGTGGTTATTGTAAACTTTCCAGGGATGTAGAGAGCAAGTGTCAGAAGTGACCAGGGGATGAGAGATGAGAGCATTTGTCATTGGTCTTCAGAGAGAGTGTGTGTCAGCATGCGGTGTGTGTGTGTGTGTGTGCGCTTAGGTGTTTGGCACAGGTGTGTGTGAGCGTGTCTTTGAGACCTGTGTGTGTCCGTGTGTGTCTCTAATTATTGGTCTGTGGAGAGTCAGCTTGTCTCTCTGTCTTTTTAATTAAAGGCAGAGGAGGTCGAGTGGGTATCCAGGCTCTAGAGAGTGCCTGGTGAAAGACAGAGAAAGAGGAGCAAAAAAAGCCACAGAAACAAAGGAAGTCAGATCAAAATACAAAAACACAGAAGTCACACAAAATATGGAGAGCAAACATCTATGCTAGCCCAGTTCTGCCACTGACAGGAAGTGACATCATAGAACCTGTGATTAGAGATACAGGTCAAAGACAAAGTGGAAACACTTGAGTATCTTTCCTGTTAATGATGCAACCTCTTTGTTTTAGTCTGACTCTCTTTGTTTTGACTTTGTTCAAGTGAGAGCTCAGTTCAGTCTATTTTTACTTGAATGGCAGATCTTTAGCTCATATTTCTAACCTTTTAAACTCAGTGACAGCTAATGCTAATGATCTATGGCAGGTCTCCTAGATCACTTCTCTAAAAAGGCTGTTTAAAAAATGACTAACACCTCTGTTTAACATTGTGTGGAGAAGAGCAATGAATATTTGTCGCTTACACCAGTCCAGTAATTTCACAGCAGGTTTTATCAGAGATTTTAGAAGCTCCTTTATTTAACACTTTTAACGGGTAGTGATTTATTCTGAAGGCATACAGCTTTTTTTAAATTGTGTATTGTTTGGATATCATTGACATGATGGGCTGCCTGCATCTTCCAGTTTCTGAGCATTGTAGAGTGAATCGATGGTCAGCCTTTTTAAAATCTTTGTTTGGCAAAATAAACTGAAATGTACATTTACACTTATTTACAAAACCATTAGGGGGTGCAGTTTCTCTTCATTTTCTCTACAAGAGATAATTTCAATTGATTGGCATGTTAACATGAAAAAATGTTTGATGTCTGCAGTTACGATTATTATAAGGTGACTGTTGTTTAGCCTCTATGTTTATACTTTGTATTGCTTAACTTTATTGTCTACTGCATAGTCAACAACTTTTCAACACTATAGTTTAATATCACTGTGTGGTCTTCAGCCTCTAAGTTTGGTTGATTAATATGTTACTGCTGTTTACCTTGTTTATTTAGAGTCAATGTAATATTTACAGCGTTGCACTTGAGACAAAACCCTGTTGTGCAGGTAAAGTTAGCGCCAGACCTACAAAGTTATATTGTTAAAAAGGCAATTGTTTGGAGACAGCGCCACCTACTTGTGTGGAGGTGCAACATTGGCTTTCTCAGCGTCAATAGTTGAGATCTGATAGTAGTTTTATTGTCTTTGAGGAGACCTGAGCTCACAAGACAGGCAGTCCCCATTCTTATGGACAAAGACACACTGAAAGCACATTGATTTGCTGAAGGGGTAAAAGCTTTTCTCTTTAAAGGTGAGGTCTATTTACTGCCCTTTTTGACATATAGATACACAGCCTTACGTCACATACATTCACAATGTCCCTGAGGACATGCTTTCAAACAGTTTATTTACTGCTGAAAAGTGAACAAACCGTCTATTTATCTCAGACAAAAGATTTGCAGCAACAAAATGTTTTCTGTTTTATAACAGCAGAAAAATGGAATTACAGTTACGCACATACAAGTGAAGTCTGAAGGGTGATTATATCAGTGGGTTTAAAAGCAAAACAAGAACAACATTCTTTATTCTTTGTTGGAGAGCTGCATATATGTAGTTATTCGAATATTATTTTCTCATTAAAAAATTAGCAGAAATGTAAAACTAGTATTTTTGTTAATTCGGTTACATACACTTTTCTGTAAAAATTTATTTTTTAATTTTAAAGGTGTCTCAGTTTGTCTTTTTAAGGTAGTATTTTGGTCAGTTATTTTCTGGTTGTGCATCAGCAGTTTAATTCTTGTGGGTGAAGATTGCAAAACATAGCTTTAGGTAGTGTGTTAATAAGTGACCGAGAACAGACGTCCCTTCCTGGTTAACTTGCATTCATTGTGTGAAAGCAATCAGATTTACATGAGTTGAACATTTTATAATTGGTGTAAAGCGTGTCACACTAGCCTCATGCCAGCATATGTAATCATAAAGTATTACAACTATAATTTTAAGAAGGCATCATTATTTTGAAATTATTTTCTGTGGTAAACAGCTCGTCACAGTTGTTGTCGATAGAGCTTAAGCTGTATTTAACCTGGAAGTTTCCCTTAAGGACATTCTCATGAGCTCAGGAGCAAAGTGCAGGCTGATAACTTTGATTTGTTTATTTTTGTTTTAGTTAGCAGAATCTCATTTGCGATTGATCTGTAAGAACACTGGAATTCTTGCCAGTTTTCTAAGCTGCGGAAATACAGGGAAAAACACAAACGTAAATATGAGCAACTTTACATGAGAAGAAAAGAACACAGGCAGCTTAACATCAGGCAGTATAAGAACAGCTTAACATATGCAAAATAATATCTAAGCTTGGTAACACATTATTCCAGCGTCTGCGTGTGTATGTTTATGTGTTTGCTTACATGAAATTTCTTTTTATTTCATGCAGTAAAATAAACCGGCAGCTGTTTGCAGTGGTTGCAAGGCTGCTGCCCTCAGCAGAAATGTTATGATCTGTGTGTGTGTGTGTGTGTGAGTGTTGCATATAAATGCGTGTACATATGTGCACCTGCTCGCGCTCTAAACGAATCTATCTTGCAGTAGTCAGCTTAAAACACACGGATCTTTTCAGAGCAGTGCATATAAAGATCATTTATATTCATATACGTATATATTCATATGCAAATGCGTAGTTAAGGATTATGTTTAAGGGGCTGGATAATATACAGAGTTTTTATTACAGCCCTGTGTGTCCTCCAGGCCTTCTGTTAAATAAACACAAAATAAGAGCCAGAAGTGTGTGAAAATGATTGAAATTTCCAGCGAGGGCAGAATCGAGCAATGCAATGATTTGTGGATTTTCCTAAGGCAAAGAAGTGAGCATTAATAAAACATAAATATGAATAAGCATCCTGTTTTTCTAGGTATGTGCTGGCGTGTGTTTGTGTGTGAGACACATCTTTGCTTATTGGACTGATGAGAAAATGTGTCTCACCCCGAAGCGCAAATTCATTCTTGAAATTCATCTGTTGTGTGTTATCCTCATAAACTCAATTTCATGCCATGAGTGTCATTTGTCGTTTCAAATGACACTGCGAGAATTCACCACTACACACTCACTAAAACAACCCCAAGAGTATTTTATTTACCTTATTGGTTTATCGTTAGAGCCCACAACAGCGACATCCCCTTCAGCTCTAAATAAACCACCCAAAATCCTGAGACACACACATGGGTAGATGATGCATAAGGTGTCCATTGATTTCACAAATCTAAGTTTCTACTTTAAAATGATAAAAAATGTGATCGTATTAAAGTAAGCGTAAGTGTTAGTTCCTGTAATTGGCCAGTAGTTTATATTTAAACTCTTTCTGCCTTGTTTTGGTCCTGTGCTTTTTTTAAAGATTCAAACTCTCTCTGTTAATATGAGGTCATTACAAGCATGCACAATCATTATAAAATAATTAGCGAAATGGATTTTAAAATAGTTTCAAATGAAGCAGCATGTCAGCTTTCCAAAATTATTCCCTCACACATGTAGACGCACAAAGGTAGCTAAGATTGAATTATTATTGATAAGATGCAATGAATTCTTGCATTTTTTTTTCTGTTTCTGATGTTATGCCTCACCGCTTTGTGTCACATTATATTCAGACATGTGAAGCGTGCAGTAATACGTCTCTTTTATTAAAATAAACCACTTTTGAAAATCAATTCTACTTTCTCATCCCGTCCCTCCCTTTTTGTAACATTTCAATGCCTTGAGGTTCATTGATTTTTACGGCAGCATGTAAATATGATACTCATAAAAGAGCGTTAGAAGACGAATCGAGGAGGAAACCCTATGAAAAAGAATGAAAAGACGAGGAGGAAATGAAGAAATGAAGAGCGTTGGATTAATATTCCACACACTCCAAGCACGCGACGAAACTGATTGTTTCAATTCCACTAGAATTAAACTGATATATTACACCCAGTCTGTTCATGATCACTGATTTATGAGAGAATAAAGATTCCTCAGTCCTTTTGGTTTTATTCAAATTGCGAGCATAAATTTCAGTTTGGAGTTAACTCAGGGGGTGTATTTCGGTACACAGAGACAAATTAGCAACAGAAACAGTGAGATACGAGCTGGAAAGTCCACAAGAGAGACACACAGAAGTCACAGTGTGCCACATGACTCCTGTGAGAACAGAATGGCAATGGACGTGAGACTGTATTGCTGTGGAAAATTCACGGTTGTTCTTGGGGTAGAAGGTTCGATACGTTACACTGACAGCACTGTGCTGTAGAAATGCCATTGGAACAATGGGCAGGTAGTTCCATTCAATTTCCCCATTTTAATTGAATTCATCTGAGTGTTGGAAAACACAAAAACTCTCTGACTGCAGAACATATAGACTTCTTAATCGCCAAGCCATTTTAATGTAATTTTGTTGTTTAGGGTTTTGGAAACAGTTTT
This sequence comes from Ambastaia sidthimunki, assembly GCA_036877625.1. Lineage (NCBI taxonomy): Eukaryota > Metazoa > Chordata > Actinopteri > Cypriniformes > Botiidae > Ambastaia > Ambastaia sidthimunki. Next base: position 14,658 of record JAZGTK010001307.1, read on the forward strand.
AATTATAGGCTTCATCTTTGCGGTGCAATTAGACTAACGCTTTAAATGGGTTTTCATGTTTTCGTGATTGTTTTTTTTGTGCTCCCAGATTGCAGTTGTTTGCTCTCAGGTGCAGGTTAGGTATTAGTAGATTTATTTAGCCTTAGAAAACCTGCTGGAGAAGCACGAGTCTGTAGTTTGAAAGCTTGCTCACTAATTCAGGTCTGACTGCAGAACTTTTGTAAGGGATTTGTTTTCTAAGAAGTGTTCGAGTTACAAATAACACACATTTGGACGGGGTTGGGATCTCTGTAGTTGGTAGCGTCTGGATGTGGGCATTCCAGAAGAACATGTGCTCTAATTGCACTGAAATAAACAAAACTTTATTTAAATAAACAAAAACAATTGGAATATCATTAAGGAGAGGATTTTTTGAATTAAAAGCTGTGCTAACCTAGCTAACAATTTTTGGTTGTGAGAACCGTTTGTTAGCGTTAAACAAAAATGTGAAAAATGTTCTTTTGAATATTCAAAATGTCCAGTTTTTTAGATGTTGTAATGATATTCTTTAATTCTGTGCTGTTTTTAAAACGGTTATCTAACAACTTAGGAATAACATGTTTTGATATATGATATATTTAACATTAAAAACGTTTTCCTAATGTACTGTAAGAACTTTGAAAGAACCTTTACAGAAGAGCATTGGCCAGTGTCCTCTGTTAGCCGCTACAGTGCTATCCTAAGCAGTCTGTATCAGACTCTCTTCTTTGTTTTAATTCTCTGTTTACGTCAGATGTTATGCCAGAAGTTTTCTAACCACCACCTGGCATTTTAGAAGAAAGTTGACAAAAAGGTCAAAATCCATAATAAAGTGCGCCAGGAAGCACAACAAAAAATTTAGCTTTAGTTGCATTATTCAGAATAGGAATCACAGACGTTCGTATCCAGACGGGATTAGATTTCTCAGAGGATCCCAGAGTTAGATGAAAACAGTAATTTACAGAGACTGTGAGGAAAAACAGATGTGTTTGATTGGGACGGATTACAATCACAAAGTGTGTCTATGAATTTAGCAAACGTCCTCAGAGAAAACTATCACCATCCAAACAAACCTCAAGTTGTATTTGCCTTATACATCTTCTGAGACGGTGGTTGACCAGGAAAAACAAATATATAACATAAGCTGGTGTTCATACATAAATGTCTTTAAATTCTGTGGCGACAGAAATAGATAAAGCTAAAAATATATAAGCTGTTTTCTCTTTAAAAATACTATGTTTTATAATGGCCATAAAAGACAGATGGGGCAAGTAAGAAAACTTTCAGTTCACAAATTGATTTTAAAATGTCAACCTGTCCCACTTTATATAGGGTTTAATTTTTAACAAAGTTAGTGTGTTAAAAGCTGGTGTTTACAAGTGTATCTTGATTTCCCACGAGTGGAGTTTAAAAGGCTGATGCTTCACTTTGGGAATTGCCTGAAGTCTTCTTCAAAATGTCATGGTCCACAGGAACAAAAATAAAACGGAATAATTTCCTTTTCTGGTTAGTCGCTTGGGATCTCCAGGTAATAATCAAACAGTTTGAAATGTATTTTTGTGTTTGTCATTGATTTCAAAGACTTTTATTGTGAATGATACAAATATTGAAATTGTGTTTAATTGCATGAAATTTTCACACTGTCAACACTGATTTCGGTGAAAACATGCTACAAGTCTAGCACATATTGAAAAATTGTAATAGGTTAAAAAGATTAATCAAAGTATAAATTCAATTGCTAGGTGTGGGGGTTGAGTAAAAATTAACCATAGATATACTTAGAATCTGATGCTCAGGTGTTTATAGTGATCTGTTAAACACTAGTAAGACTAGAGTTAGTAAGAGTTAGCATCAGTGTTATGCAGGCCGCTTGCCCTGTATTATTTTGACTGTAGAAATGCCTTTAAAACAAAATTGGACTGAATCTTAAATACTCTGTATTCATTAGGGAGTAACATTGTAAATGAATCGCTGTGCACCAACGGTTGGGCACCAGAATAAATTAGTTTTCTCAGATGACACTTTTGATGACTAACAACAGGAAATTCATCTTACCGAGGCATGAGGTGGATTATCAACAATTCACAACATCTGATAAACTGATGTCTTAGAAATTCAGAAGTTCTGGTCTTTTTAGTTTATTAATTGACTCTAGCTTTGCGAGACTGTGATGTTGTATGCAAACGACATTGAAAAATAAAGAATGCACGCACCCATCTTACCATGTGCATGACCTTTAAACAATATCACACACACACACACTCCTAGGCATTCCAACTGTGTGTATTTTTGAACTTGTATTGGCAGCACAATAAAAGGCCAGTTTGAAAAAAAAAAAAGAGTTCTTAAGTGACACGTCTGGCTATTTCACGTCTCACAATAGCTATAAAAACACTGTCAGCTTTCTCTTGAAGACGCGTCAAGTACTCCAGTCGCCCTACACCATATGTTCTTACTCCCGTTATTGTTTTTGATTTCAGTCCTGCTTGTTGTCGCTGTCAAGTGAGCAGCTTTTGGCGGCTACTGATTGGTCTTCGTAGGAGTTGTTTCCATGGTATCACACGGAGGACAACAAAACCGAGGCCACACGGTACTATTAGCTGCAATTTGGATAATCACATTTCATGGGCAAATGCAATAAAGCAAATGAAATAGATATGTGAATTATGGAAATTTGCAACTGTAGGGTTTAATGGTTAATAAGAATTTTATGGCGTATCAGCTCCAGCTAAAAAGACATCCAGGAATGTTGACATGTTTCACGTGTCATAAAACCTTTATTTCGGCGAGAACAAAAGGCGAAAGAAGAAAAAGATGAATTTAGTCATGTAGGTGTTTCTTGTATTTGAGGTTAGAAGAATAAAGGCATGAATGGACCCCGGTGCATTGACTGTAATATGACAGTAAGTCATTCATGTTTAAACTGAATGTGATCTAAGCCTGAACATGGACTGATCAAACCCACCATTCATATGCAAATGTAATTAAATCTGCATAACATCCCTGCACATATTATTGACCTCATAGAAGCCAACAATAGAAACCTTTACTTTGATATTAATATTCAGTTTTAGCCCTGTGGACACTGGTCTCTCCCCATTCTCTCTTTATCTCTCTCTCTCTCTATCTCTCTCTCTGTCTCTCTCTCTCTCAGATGTAATTAGTTCCAGTATCAGGGTGGTTTTAGTGGTTCAGGAATCTGAGTGAGTTTGACTGGGGTCTTGCTCTTTCAGATATGCTGTATTTGGATATGCTAATAGTTTGTCCTCTTCTGATTGGTTAATTAACCTGAGATGAAGTTGTCCCGTCACAGGTTGGGCCTTGAAAAGACTGAAGGTTACACATACACACACACACACACATACCAGCACAGGTCTCAGCATGGGTGAAGTCACAGATTACTAGTAATAGCGTTTCTCTTTTGTTTTGTGAATTATTGTGTCGCTTTTCTTTTCGTTTAATGATAATACCGTTGACTGAGCTCTCATTGGGGAACAATCATGAAGTGTGAAACGAAATATCGGACCTTTTAGACTAATAATCATCGGCGTGTGGACACGATACAGTAGACAGCCCGTTCGCTCACAGAAGCGGATGCAAAGGGACCACTTACTGTCTGCTTTTGATTCAAAGTGTTTTTCTTCCTTTCTCCCTCTGTCTCTGTCCCTTTCTGTCTTTTTGATTATTTAAATTCTTTTTGTAGGTAAAAAACTCAAAAGCAAAGACAGATGCTCGTTTGTACACCGTTGTTTATGAGCGTGCGCTACGAATGTTTTGTCAGGTGGGAAGAGCCGAGCGTTTTACCTGCCACGTTTCCGCCTGACATTTGACAGCTTGAGCGTGTTTGTGCTTCTGCGTGTGCGCGCGAAACGTCGCGCTAGTTTTTCCCCTCTGATCATCATTACCTCCATCAGGCTGTCCTGCCTCTGAGTGCAGTGCCTCTTTCTCTACTGTCATCTCCAGATAATAAAATTCACACCTGATATTTACTCTCATCCATCACCGTGAGGCCGCCTGACAGACATTTTATCATTTAGCGTAGCACATTAAGAGTTTTGTAGCTGGGGAAATACGTAAATGGAGATTGCTTGGTGATTTGTTAAATGTCTCCATGTTTTCCTTTCAGGTGATCCTGATACTGACAAAACTGTTCGACTTTAACCTCGGAACTGTGACGGAAAGTTCACTCTGGAGGTAAAATTCATTTCTGTGCATGGAGACATATTATTCATTGAGTTTATTCATTTGTTATTGACTTGGCAGTCCATTGGGCATCAGTGCTCTGGTGTTCCTGTGGTAGAGCTCTTTACAAATGCATGTAAACAAAGAATCCGGCGGCCATGCCAGGTACAGTAACTGGGTTTTTCTCGTAGACAGATGCAGATGAAATCTGCAGCCTTATTTCTGCTCTGATTTCAAAGCAAAGTCTGTGTCATTCAGCAGAACTTTAATATGGTAAAATGTGTTAAATGAAAAACAAGACACTAGTGAAGCAGAAAGCAGAATCTGTAATGCAAAATATTGAATAAGTGAATATGTGGATTTAAATTAAATGTGAATATGTGAGTGGTGGGGGATCTGTGGACATTTACAGCATTGCTAAGAAAAGAGCAAGGACATAAAAACAGCTTAATATTGGTACCATTAGATATGGGTAATATAGCCATGCATATCTTGTATTATATTTTTTATTATATTTTTTTACTGTTTGACCATTTTTGATACAATTCTCAGTATTTATTTTTAGAAGAACCATTACAATAACACAACCATTGTTGCTAAGTTACTCAAAATATCTGGTGCAAAAACTAAAATACAAGATGCTAAAGATAACAAAACACAGTGATGAGCAGCTATATTTACCTACATTTATTTTGACAAGTTTTGACAACTTTCTTGACTCAGAGAGTGTGAGTGAAGCTGTGTGCCACGTGAAGATAAAAACTCAATACTGAATAAAAATTCAGTATTAGCAACACAGTATCAGCAATGCTCTTAAAGAGATAGTTTAACCAATAATGTTTTTTCCGCCATTTCCTTTCCTTCTTGTCATATTGTGAAATGTCTCTTTTGTGTCCATATAAATGATGTCAATGAGTGTCACTGTTGTATGTACTTCAAAATATTTTCTTTTGTGTTCCTTAGAAGCAGAAGTCAAACAGGTTTGGAATGTCATGGGGGTGTAGATGATGGAAGAATTTAGGTTTTTGGGTGAGCTGTCCCTTTAAGGGTTAACTTCAGGTACCAGCAGAATTTATCTCCTCTTTTACGAGGGCGCCGGCGTGGATCTGAGTGTTTCAGGAGGGGCTGCGTTTTCCTCAATAAGCTGCAAACTCACATTCAGTTTTCACTTTATTCTGCTATGAGACTCCCACTTTTCACAATCAATTAATTCCCTACGGATACAATCCCGCCCTACATTTCCCGTCTCATCGAATATTCGTTTTTGGCGTAAAATGGGTTTTGAATACCGTTTCATGTTGACTTCAGTACTGCAGCGCTGCTGGCCCAGCAAGAATGAAATGATCTGATAAGACCGCACTATTAGCATGAGGCTTCTAGCCCATTACAAATCAGATAAGTGAACGCACGTTTGTACATTAGCCGCAACCGCTAACAACACCAGCCAGTGAATGGCAAACACCTGGGATAAAATTCTGCTCCGTAGCACTTTCTCTGAAACATTGCTGATGTGCCCCAGGGTGAAGTATTTAATCCCTGTCTACTCCCGGGACACACTGTACCATGACCTGCCTTTCTCTCCTCTCTCTCTCTCTGCCACAGCTTGTAGACAATGAAAAGAAAGGAACTGCAAGGTAGCTGTGTAAGGCGGAGAAAGAAAGCACTGACTGTACATTCTGTCATTTTGCTTTTGGAATTTTCTTGGCCATTAATTTTGACTTCACATCACAGAGAACAATCATTTACTCATTTATAAAGCGTCAGTATTCACAAAACACTTTCCCCTGGCTTTTCATAAGTTGCTGAGAAACTCGTCTTACTTCTGAATTCTTTTTTAACTTCTGGATATGACTTCTGCACTGCGTTCCCCTCTATCTGTCTGAGAAAGGTCTGTTTTACAATTCTCTGCTCAACTGGGGCGCTTCCCACTTGAGCATTTCCAAACTATTTTATCCATTAAACTGGCTGCCGGTCAAATCTACAATTCAGTCCCATTTAGGCACCTTGAATTAAATTTAAAGACCCCCAGACCCTCAATTTTTAAATTGCTAGCTGGTTCTCGCTGAATTAGTATAGTCCCTCTGCTTTTATGGTTCTACACTTTTGAGTTCTGTTATATAAAGATTAAAGTCAAACTTTAAGATAAAAACCTGTCACATTTAATGCTCTTCCTTAGTGGCAGTTTTAATGATAACACAACATTTCATTATTAATGTTAGCGTTGCTCTAGATTTGAGTAAAACCAACTTTCTGCATCTTATCTCATTTTTTAATTGTATTTAAGGCTGCAATCCATAACGTTTGCCTCTCTAGCACCATCTCTGTTCAAAATGTAAAATTGCACGTTTTTGCAGACTAAACAACTGCTGTTTAGAATTGAATTGATGTGACAGATTTGATGTAACCACAGGTCAACCTGATGTTTGCCACGACACCTGATCCGACAGCTCAGTTATAAATAATTATTATAAACTTACTGTTGCAAATTGGGGAAAGTTAAGAGGATCATGTTGAAAACTGATTTGATATGTAATTGATCAATTTTTGTTAATCTTAGCCAAAAAAGGTTTGTAGCTTTATTTTGTATTTATTATGGTTACATGCATAATGCATAAACTATATTAAAACTGAGCTCTTAAATGTGTTTTCTCTCTACAACAGAATAATATAGATTTAATCAATAGAACAACAAGCGTAAACACTTTTGTTATTATAAACTAATTAGCAGCATTAATACAGGTGCTGCTAATCTAATATTCGCACTGACTGTTGTCCGTTTTAATGAGAATACTAAGGAGGACGATGTTGTCGTAAGCAGGCTGGACACATGATGTGTTTTCACGAGATATGAATTGTTCGGAGAAGAGCGATGCGAAATGACATCATCCTTTATCAACATGCCATCACTGCAGACACACACATCCACACAAACACACACTGCAATCACCTTGAAGGAAGGCTTTGTTTAATTTCTTTTTGGCTGCAAGCCCTGATGAGATTTCCTCTCCTGGTGTGTGTCACTCAGAGAGGGGCCTGGGGGGCTGCGGTGGGGGGGTGCACGGAGGAAAAAACAGAAAGCCATTATCAAACTTCCTCAAACAGAAATGGCATAAACAGGAAATGAGGAAGAGGAAAGTAGTGGAAATGGGAGAGCTGATGAGAGAGAGAGAGAGAGAGAGAGAGCAAGAGCAGAGAGAGAAAGACAAGTAAATAGGTGGAAGTGAGAGACAGAAAGAGAGAGCGAGAGACAGCAGAAGGGTGGGGTATCATGTTATTAAAAGAGGTGAATGTTAAAGCTCAGCTTGCAGGCTGTAGTAAATGATGTCGGTAATAACAGTATGAATGATTAATGAACGTTGCCATTGGCAGCATAAAGAGGGAAGAAATATGAAGACAAATCACGACTCATTCACAGGCGTTGGTTAATCACACTCTCCTGTGTTTTAAAATAAAGATACAGGCTAGAAAGCATCCAGACTGGCCATGCAGTGAGTAAATCACACGTATGTGTAGTATTTTCAGGTGTATTTGTCCCAAGAAGAGGAGAAATGTACTCTTGAGTTTTTGGAGGACATAAAGAGAGTAGCTAACTGGACCAGAACCATCAGTAGGGCTTTTTAGGAAGACACTCAGCATCTTTTGAGGGTGCTCAGTGAACCATCTTCCTCTTCACCCGTGCCACTGTATAGTAGCTTACACAACCCAAATAACCTCAACAGCTCGGAACAGCCGAGTCACAGAGAGAGTGCAGGGTAATTGTGTGCCACGTATCGAGATGGTAAAAGTGTCAGGGTACGAGCACACTCAACGTCCACCCAAATTGAGCACTCCAGGCGATAATGCTTTAGACAACACGTGCACCTCTAGCGCCACAGCGCGTAGCTATCCGTCCCGAAAACCATTAGCGTTATTATGCTGGTAAGTGTACTGCAGTCTCTCCCGTCTGCAGTCGTACCTGACGGAGAAGAGACACGTTAATGAGTTCCGATGGATTGGAGATGCACACACACACACACACACAGCGGAGAGGAATTTCAGCTTCGGTTAATTACCACTGCAACTTTCTGAGCTGAGCTGCGGCGGTTAGCACATCCGGCTCCTGACACATTACGTTTTAGTGATAGGGTGGGTAACGCAAGTTCTTAAAAAAGTTCTGGTAAAAAAGCAGTTTGCACAAGCATGAGTTTATGCTGGTCAGGCGGGTGGACTAAGCTTGAATCAAATGCGTGTGATTGTATGTGTTCGTAGGTCGGTTGATTTTGGGACGACATACGAGAAGCTGGCGGATAAAATGATGAGCAGAACAATGTTGAGCTATCTGTACGTCTGTCCGACCAATAAGAGGAAGGTGGGTGTGGCCCAGTACATCATAAATATGAAAGTATAAAACTATCAATAGGAAAACATGAAACTAAATCCTGCTGCCACTTTCGTCTCTTGCTCAGATCCTGATTTTATCCGATCCGGAGGTGGAGAGCAGCATACTTATTAGTTCAGACGAAGGCGCAACTTTTCAAAAATTCAATATTAACTTCTATATTATGAGTCTTCTGTTTCACCCCACGCAGGAGAATTGGATACTGGCCTATAGCCATGACCAGAGGGTACACACACACATACACACACATACAAACACTCACACCTTCCAATGGCCTCAAGAGGGTCTAATTGTAAGAAACAATTAAAAGCAGATAATGTGGATAATTAAGTGCGAGTGAGATAATTACTTTTGTTGACTGTGGTTAGGGATCTTACAGTAAATGTGTGTATTTCTCATTTGGCTGAAGCTGTACAGCTCGGTGGACTACGGAAAGAAGTGGATTTTGGTTCATGAGCAAGTAACTCCGGGGCGATTCTACTGGTATGACTCTCACACACACACACACACACGCAAAAACTGAGTAATATTTTTAATGATCATCAATCTCATATATCACTCCCACAGTGCAATTTCGCACTGAAAATTAATCTGACGCAAGAATATACCTGCATGCGCACACACACGCACGCACACGCAATCACACGCTGAAAATGAATCCGATATTAATCCCACTCTTGTCTTAACCTCTTCATTTGATCCTGATAAACTTACTTACACATAAACGCACGCATTCACTATTACTGTGTATGTCTGTACCCCTCCACTCTCTCTCTCTCTCTCTCTCTGTCTACCTCTATCTATCTCAATCTGTCTCACTGTCATCACTTCGTGTCTCTCCACCTTGTGCTTCCTATCATCGTATGTGTGGAATTTTGATCAGGTTTCATATTTTAATCCCATCAGTGTGAGATTGTGTGTGTGTATCGGTGTGGATATGTTTGTGTGGGGTGTAGGGAGAGTAACTGGTTGTCTGTCACATGCTCGATGAGCTGTAGAGACAGCCAACAACATGTCTTCACCCCTGGGTTTAACATCCCTGTATACACACACACACACACACACACACACAGCAACTCGTCTGGATTCCCCCCCAAAAAATAATGCATCTTTTCTTTGTTGCACCTCCCTGCAGCACACAGACACACACACACTGTTCTGCTTCTGTATGTGTCAGTGAAGCCCTGCTGTGTCTTGGTTTGGTGACTACAGACTGGAAAGTGGAAAAGTTTAACCTCAGACTGGGACTATAAGGGGGCTTATTATCAGAGGGGGTCTCAGGCTGAGATAATTGAAGGGTGGAATAAACTCAGGCCGATGTTTACATCCAGACTGAAATCAGGAGAGAGAGTTTAATCTTAGACTGGGAGCGGGAGAGATGTTTAAACACAGGCTGAGATAATGGAAGGGTGAGTTAAACTCTAGACTGATGTTTAAATTCAGAAACTGAAATTGAGAGATACTCACATCAAGATTATAAAAAGGGGGTTTATATCACACTGGTCACCTGTAGATAGATCTTCAGACTAATGTCGGAATTGACAGGTATTGACAGGTAAAGCAAACGATTGCAGTTTGTTTTGTTCAGCGTCATGTTTCTAGAAGTCAACCAATGTAGAATTCAACCAATCAGATGTTGACTTCAAAACTCCTAAAGTACATTTTTGTGTGCCTTATGCATGGGACATTCTGTCAACAGTCTGTGGATGTGACGTCTGAGACTAATATCAGACTGGTGCTGAGATTGTGAAAGATTTAATCTTCGGCTAGGACTGAGAGAGATGTTTAAACTCTAAAGTAAATCCTTACTTATAAGAGAGGGTGTATTGTCATACTGGTTCTGAGTGAGAAATTCAAACTCAGATTAAAAAAATGAGAGGGGGTTTAATCTAAGGCTGAGACTATAAATGGGGCTTAATATCAAACAAGGTGTAAAATCTGATTTTACCTGAATGGCTTAATTTCGGATGGTAAGAATGATTTAATATCAGATTGTGATGGTGTTCAGTAGGGCTTAAATAAAAAAATGATAACAAAAAATGTGATGATTAAAAATCCCAGAGGATGTGATGGTGCGTGTGCACTGAAACTAGGTAAGAAATCAAAGTGTGTATGTGATTGGGAACATGGTTTGTGACCGTGCAGGTGTGTGTGTGTGTTTGTGTCTGTGATTAATTGCCATCAAAGCAACAATAAGGTTTCACTGGAGACAGACTGTCTTCTAGTTGAGCGTCGGAATTATGCTGTCCATCACCACCCCTCCATCCTTTCTCTCTCCTCTTCTATCACTCCATCACTCTCACGCTATTACTGCACTCATCTGTCCGTCCCCTGCTGGCACCTCCTTTTCTTTCCTTCCTTCCTCATCTCCTCTCCACTGGAGCTCTTCCTGATTGTTTTCCTCTCTCGCTCTTTTTTTGTCTTTCTTTGATTTTCAGGGCACTGAGTGGTCTGGATAAAGAAGCAGACCTGGTGCACATCGAGGCCCGAACTCACAGCGGACGTTAGTCTCTCTTTTCTTTTCTGTCTTCCTTTACCTCAGATTTTGTCTTTCCTTCTTTGTCTTTCTGCTTTGCTGTTGTTTGTCTCCCTTTTTTTCTTTTGTTCTCTATGTCTTTCTTACTTCCTCTCTGCCTTTCTCTGTGTCGCAGTGAAAAATGAACAGATGAATTTTGGACAACAGTAAACTCTCAGTGGTAAATGGCTCTGGTTTCGCTCTGGCAGGTTGTTGTGCTTTGAGTTTATCCTTATGGGACAGTGTTGCGCATTAAACACTTTTGATGCGAGTCAGACCCAACAAAACAGACCCTAAACAATGGATCTAACTGCAACTCTCTACACGAGTGAAAGAACAAATGTAAAAACTTGTTTTGAGCAATGCAGTAGTTAGGCCGAGCTACATTTGAAAAACGTCCACAGAATGTCCAACTCATACCTTTGTTTAGAAAACAAAAGTTTTCTTAGGTTTAAATCTCAAAACTTGTTTTCCCAGTAGCAATTAGAAATACAATTACAACTTTTGTTTTATATCTCCAACTTGTCATTAGAAAAGCATTTGCATTTTGTTCCGTTAAACTTGAAACAGATAAGTGATAGTCCCAATTTGTTGTCCCCGTTTGGTTTTTGGCTTTTTCTCCTCTCTCTCTCTCTCTCTCTGTCTCTCTCTCTCTCTCTCTCTCTCTTGTTTGTTTGTTTCTCTATACTTTAACTTACACCCCCTCCTTCTCTCTCTTCTGAGTGAGGATGGATAGCTAGAAGAGAGACTGATAATGGAGAGCACTGATTAATTTGGCTAGACACAGAGATGCGTGGGGAGTTTGTGTGTAGGTCCTCCATTGTGTTTGTTGTCGTGGGTGTTTGTGTACCAGAGAGAGTGAGAGAGATATTGATCATCTGTTTTTGTTTGGTGTAGATCAAGGCGTTCTTGTGCAAAAAGCGTATCCTGTGTTGATAAATCTGTGTGTGTGTGTGTGTGTGTGTGCCTCACAGAAATGCAGTATATTACCTGCCGTGCACAAAGGTGTTCAGAGGAGGGTAGGCAGTATCCATATAGTGGCCGAATTGACACCAACTCCTTGGTAGTGCAAGACCAATACATCTTCTTACAGGTACAAAAGTGTGTGTGTGTGTGTGTGTGTGTGTGTGGTCCAAGCTAACAAGGAACGTTCTCAGAATGTTGGCTAGCGTTCTCTCAAAGTTATCAAAAAGGTTCTTGCAGGAACGTTAGTTGAATGTTTTTTAACATTGATATATATCAGAACTGTATCTTTAGTTGTTATTGGAACGTTTTGCAAACATTACAGAAATAAAAACATTTTAACCAAGCAATAATGCTGATATAACATCTAAACAATTTATGTTTTGAACGTTCCACGTTCCAAGGTTAACGTGAAGTGTTAACATTTTTGGTACTTAAAGAAAACGTTGGGGGAACATTTTAACAATATAAAATTATTAGCTGGGTTTATATCACTACTGTGTTTCAAAGCACATGCACGTGTGTGATGCAGGTGTGGTACATATCAGCTGTGTGTGTGTGTGTGTGTGTGTGTCACCATAATCTCTGTCTGACTCTTTTTATAGCCCTCCTTTTATCTCTGTCAGAGGCCGTGTAAGTGAGTGATAACCATTGTAACCAGCCTCTCCATCTTTAACAGAGGTCCAGGGGAGGACAGGACAGTGTTTTGAGTGAGAATCCCAAACCCGGACCCTCCTCTATCAATACAAGCGACTTTCTTTTGACTTTTGTTGCTTGAAGCTGTTGGATTTGAGTTGACAGAGAATAATGAGGTTATCGATTCAAAAAACGCAGGGACAAGAGACTGTCTGACACCCGACACCTCACAGGAAAAACACAGCACAGCCAAACCAATCCTCACCCTGTGAGAGTGGACACACTGTATCATTGTGCGGACATCTAAGCTCTATTGACAGATCAATCGGAGCATTAGTGCCTTAATACACTTTGTTTGCAGCTTAATAGCAACAGTCCGCTTGATTTAAGGCACCAGTGTAGTCTCTCAGTGTAGTTGTCACTATATAGGACTATGTTTTGTGAGCGGTCGAATGAGACAAGTGCTTATTTTGCGTAGCAGTGTTTTTTGAATGTTGTTTCACTGTAATTAATTCCATCCTTCTATAGCATCCTCCTATAGCATCCTCCTATAGCATCCTCCTATAGCATCCTCCTATAGCATCCTCCTATAGCACCATAATTCCTATAGCATCATATTTTTGAAATAGCATTTTTTTGTCAGTAAACAAACAAACATAGTGGTACCATACTGGTCAGGGAATTCAGAGAGTGTGAGTGTGTGTGTGTGTGTGTGTGTGTGTGTGTGTGTGTGTAAAGCACATATGCAAGTATGTGTATGTGTCTGTGTGAGCAGTTTGGGGACTGTGAAAATTGAGTTCTGATGTACTTCTGATGTAACCTTGGTTATTAACATGCATTCTCTGACCTCTGTGTGCATCAGTTAACCACGGCAGGAAGAACCACGTACTTTGTGTCCTATCAGCGAGGGCCCTTCAGGACCATTCAGCTCCCGAAATACTGTCTTCCCAAAGTAAGATACATGACACAGCACTAGCTGTCACCAGAAAATTGTCAGCAGAAGTGGGAGTATGCGACATTAACAGCTGTTCTCCGTGCAGGACATGCACATTGTCAGTACAGATGAGGGCCAGGTGCTCGCAGCTGTGCAAGAGTGGAATGAAAATGACACCTACAGCCTGTACATCTCCGACACGCCCGGAGTCTATTTCACACGCTCTCTTCCGAACCTACGCACATCCCGCGGGCTCGCCGGAAACCTCATCGTAGATGTCTACAAGGTCTGCGACAGCCAATCGCTGAGCTTTGATGAAATATTGATGCATGCCCTGTCAAAACATCGGGGTGTTTGCCAAATTAAAAACTGAAAAATGTTCATAAATATACGTTTTTGTGGAATCAGGAGAACTTTCGCAATTAACACGGTGAACGTGTATCGCTGTACGAAATGAAGTATGGAGTGTTTGAAGTTATAATAATAAACACTGAGAAAACAGAGAGAGAGGAAGAAAATGTGGTAATGAGAGTAAATAAAAGTGTAAACTGAAGTGTAAGCAAAAACGCAAATGGAAATCAGGGTTATGCATGATAACAGAAATTGATATAATCTCCTTTCCATCCAGTCATCTGCTTATTTCCATTACAGCTTCTCAATAAGCACAAACAGGGCTCTGTAATTGTAAAATTGTAATATTATTCTTATCAACGCAGAGAAAGGGAAATCTAAGACTTGTAAGCATTTGATTCATGAAGCAAGATTCATTGTTTCCTGTCCTGTCAAGGTGGCGGGTGTTAGCGGGCTGATCATAGCCAATAAGAAAGAAGACACACAGATGAAAACATACATCACCTACAACAAAGGGCAGACGTGGAGTTTACTGCATCCGCCGGCGAAGGACGCTACAGGAAATGACATCAGTTGTAACCTGGTGAGAACCACTGAACTGAAGTTATCTAGATGAAACTCATAACCAAATAAAGACATCACCAAAACAGTCACATGAACTCCCAGAACATCGTTTAACAAACTCCAGGGAAAGGCACCAGGGAATTCAGACTCCAGGGAAATGCATTATCCTTATCATCATTATTATTCTACCCTTATAAATGCATCACTTACCAAGCCAACAGGAACATTCTGAGAACATTGGCTAACATTCTTAATGGAAACATTAGAGAAACGCTGGTGATCAGAGATAATAGCCATAAACATACCCACTATATCTAAGACATACTCAGACAGCCCTGCTCAACTACAGTGGGAGAAAATACTACAGTGTTTACCCACATTTCTTATCTGATTTTTACAGTAGAGACCTGCTCATGTGAAGGAAGAGGTAGCACACAAAAGCTCTGAATTCAAAGCTCTGATGATGTGATTAAGACACACTACCTCTCCTGTCTGTATAATGACTTTCACTGATGTTTTACACTGTTCTGGAAGATTGGTGATTTCAATTAAGACATAAAATGAACAACTGGAGTTCATTTATCAGTGGATCTCAAAAACCTTAATTACTTTTTCTGCCGCACCAACAGACAGTGAGTTCTGTGTTTGCACAAGTGTCGTCATCCTTCAGAAAGAAAAGATGTAACACATTTTTTACCGTCCTCGTGCTTTGGGTATTTTGGGACTTATTACCAACTTTAAGCAACTGTCAGTGCAAGATTTTTGAAGCATGTACACACAGCCGTCAGCTGGTTTTGCTGAATTCAAAGTTGCTGGCTTGTATATACAATTAGTTTTGAATGTCTGTGAGGTTGAACTGTTCTGAATTATGATGGACGTTGCGTAAAAGAAAACTAATCCAGAGCTTTCAAACACTGAATTCTAAGTGGCTTAAATCAAATGCATTATACGGTTTTGCAGGAGGTCTATAATCAAATATTTGATTTTGTGAGTTTTCACAGGAAGTGGGTCACGCTAATTGTAAGGGGAAACTAAAAATATGGACAGAAGCCGCACAGAGAATCCAAAACAGATTCATTTGCACAGTTTTTGAAAGTCTGTGGAGATTATGCAGATAAATGTAAATATATTGTCATATAATTTAATCGTGTGTAATTCTGTTCAAATTTGCAGCCATCGTGCTCTCTGCATCTTCACCTGCAGATGTCTGAAAACCCTTACACACCTGACACCATCTCCACCAAACATTCAGCTCCTGGGATCATAGTGGCCACAGGTGTGTGTGTGTGTGTGTGTGCCAGCTTTATATTCTGAACTTATGCCTCGGGTACATTCTGTCACCTGTTTCTGATGAATTCGGCTGAAGAGAATTGGTTTGAATGTGCATGCTTTTAAATGCATATGACGGTCACATCATGCCCTTAAAATTGTCACAGTCTTGTGTTTTTCAGTGACTGTTAGTTTCGGTTGCCATGGTTAGAACAAAAACCCATTTCCCTCTGTTCTTTTGCGTTTGTCAGGCTCATTATGAAATTTTCTTCAAAACTCACACCCAAACGGTCTGTGTGTGCTTGAATAGATGCGCGTTGAGAAAGTTAGCCATGCAGAGCACGCTGGAAGTATGACCGGTGTCTTCCACATTCGTAATTGCCTGTCATGTCCGACAGCTGTTTCACAATCACTTTCACATGCTCAGACTGTATAAATACAGAATTTAAAAAACATGTTTTTTGTTGTTCTTGTCACTGACAACAGCTTTACTGGATGTTTCTCATCAACCATCATGGTGACCATGTTCTCTTGAAGACATTAAAAGCTACAGTAAAATGAACAAAAAAAAAACTTTTATTGAGCAAGTACATTACAGGTTCAACATACACATACATTTACCAGCAGTTTTATGTTTCAAACAGAGGTGGCAGTAAAGAGGCAAAAGTTACAGATTACAGCATTAATATCAACCCCGCTAGACAATGTGTACCAACAGATATAAATACTAGAGTTTATTAAAGATTTTTGAATGTATTTGTGTTTGCTTGTGTGTTTTAGAGGTGGCAGCGAGTGCCCAAATTTAAACATTTTTCCTTCTCTGAAAATGATCTGTCTTTGTATGAGTGACATTAGTATTTTTCCCTCTCAGGTAACATTGGGCCCGAGCTGTCCTTCTCTAATACAGGAATGTTTATCTCGTCTGATGCTGGTAACACCTGGAGACAGGTAAACATCTCACCTGCTCAGTCAGCTTGGGCTGTACTGTAGCTGTAACACCACATTCCTGACCTAGCATAAACTAACAGAAATATGGGACACACAAAGAGACTGCATGCTGTCTTCCAGATATATGACTCTGTAAACACTCTTTCAGATTTTTGAAGAGGAGCACAGTGTTTGGTTTTTGGATCACGGAGGGGCGTTATTAGCTGTTACCCAATCTGCAGTGCCCACACGGTATTTATGGTAAGACAAGCACATATCCACACAAGCATCCATGGCCCCACTCTGTCACACAAACACATACTCATAAATAGAGTGTCTTAATAAAACAATATTTTGTCACTTTATTACAGTATAAATCTTAATTTGTGTATATAACAGTATTTCGTTACACAAACAGCAAACTAGATAATACAATATTGAATTTTTTTCATTGAAGTTCATGGCAGTTCATTCCTAACTTGAATGTTTTGCATTTAAAAGTTTTAGAAGTTTGCACGTGTTTAAACTTCAGCTTTGAGATGGTACTGTCATAAACAGCAGGCAATAGGTCTTATCATATCAAACATTCTGAAGCCTTTCAGTGGAAAGTGCCTGTCGTGGCTTTGTAGTGCAGGTGGGGTTTTTGCCATGACTTTTAAGCTCTTGTTGGTGGGTTAAGAGGTTGGATTCGTGAGTTTTCATTCACATGTTGTTCCAGCCACGTCACACACACAGCTTTGATGTGCTAAGCTCTGAAACATTGTCAGGATCAATTAGGTTGCAGAAGATAATTCGTATCCTCGTGTGGGCTGTTGATGTTAAAACAGGAGTCAGATCTGTGTGAGTGTGCTTGACTGTCAACCCAGGTGACTTTGACCCACATCCACACCAGCACAAACACCAAACCAAAAAAACAAAGGCTGCTTTCCTTTCTGAACTTTCTCAAAGATGCTATGAAGAGACGTTTCAGAGAAGTTACGCTTGTTAGAAATTATGAGATATTGGCAACAGCGAGGTTTTAAAGTCTTTGAAGAATCAAAATGATAGATGCTTTCTCTTATTAGATGTGTGTCTGTGTTTGCAATATTTTCTAGTACACTAAATACTTTTGTCTAGCAAAAATCCACTAACGTAAGATGGTTGTGAAACTAATTGTAGTTTTAAACTTAACAGAAAGAGTATTAGAAATTTAACCTAATAATGCATACATAAACTAAACTTAATCCAAATGAATAGTGCAAAACTTGACCTGGAAAACACACCTACTGTAATGACTGGATATTTGTTCATCTACAGATACTTTGACCCTGTTAAAAAAAAAAGTATTTGAAAAGACTCTTTGCACACCTTATTTAAATCTGGCTAAAATGTACATTTGTGCAATTGGCAGTCGTGTTTATCCAAAGTCAAATTTTATAATCTTTTAGCTACAGGAACCCTTGCTAACAATGTCCAACAGTGGACATGCATCACCAAGACATTCAGTTTTTTTATTGTTGTGATGTACAAAGCATTAAATGACATTATCTGGCCATATTCCAGCTGCACCTGTTGGCTCAATACTGTCTGTGTGAGCACTGACTCTTCTTTATGTCACACATAATAACAGAGTTTCGT
Organism: Ambastaia sidthimunki; assembly: GCA_036877625.1. Lineage (NCBI taxonomy): Eukaryota > Metazoa > Chordata > Actinopteri > Cypriniformes > Botiidae > Ambastaia > Ambastaia sidthimunki. The sequence goes on from JAZGTK010001307.1 coordinate 33,012, forward strand.
ATCAACTTCTGCCTTATAATGATTCTAAAACTGATGTGAAGAATTCATTTGAGTTAGCTAAAGGTTGTTGATTGGTTTCTGTTGATTAACATATATGAAGTGTTTGTTATGTGCTTTTAATCCACAGGTGAACCCAGAGTAATAATATTGTACAACAAAAACTCACTGCAGGTCATGAACAAATATATACATATTTATTAGAAAATGAAGAAAACGTTTGCACGTTCTTGCAATTTTTTTTGCACTGTAATTTTTTTTTCTTGCACTGGATAGTTTTTTTTTTTGCACTGAAACATTTGTAATTTTTCTATAAAGTGTAGTAGATTCTGTCTAGTTGAGCAAATTGACGTTGAAGTTGGTCATCTGCTCTTCCGATGAAAGGGTTGTTGTCCACACCCATTTTGGTGACCCGAGCAGCCTGTTGTCGCTCTCGCTGAAGTTCCCTCTTCATTTGCTCGATCTCCGTCCATCTCCAGGAGGGGATGGGAGTCGATACCTCTGGAGTGGATTTGTAGGATTGAATGAGAGGTCTCGTTGAGCGTCTTTGGTGTTGACCATCAGGCTGGCCATAGGGGTAGGCCATGGACGACTCATGTTCCATCTGTTGGGTGAACGCTGGCACCTCAGGAGTGTGTTGAGAAGGTCCACCACTCTGGTGTCCATCACTGGACTGAGGCACTTGTGAGCTGGACTGAAGCACTTGTTTGCAAGGAGGTTCCTCATTGATGGAGGGCTTCATGGGTCTGCATCCATAGCTGACCTTCTTAAAGCGGTATTTATTTAGATTGCACTTGTTTCCCTTGAGCATGTTTCTGCACCTCTGCATTGCAAAGGACAGCAAGTGCAGCTCAGGTGAATAGTGCAGCTTCTGTTTATCAGAATCCTGTGCTTTCCTGGGCCTGTCGTTAGACCCGGTGAGAGCTGATCTCTTAGGATTCTTCTCAACGCTGAGGTCTCGCTTTCTCTTGGGAGAGATGATCACAGCGGCATCTGTCCCAAGTGTGAAGTGATCTTCAATGTCCAGCGACATCTTCTCACGGAGCAGAGCTCTGTAAGAGAGGTGGTAGTCGTCTGACCTCGGCGTAGCATCACGCTTTATGTAGACGTATGTCATATTTGTACTTTTAAGTTTTTCAAACAGTTTTTTCAAAGTGCTGATCGAATACAACAACCAGACAGCTTCAACAACTCGACACCAACAGCTTCTGTTCTGTGTTTCAGGCAGTCAGTAACTCAGTTAGAACTTGATGACATCACAAAGCATAGAATTCTATCAGTGCTTATGGGCAGCCAGTCTCTACAAAATGGCTGTTCATTTTAAAGAAAATAAAAGTAATATACATAAAAATACTAATATACCTGATCCTCTAAATAAATCAGCATTTTGTTGTTGATAATTATGTATTAAGTCTTATTTCTTGTTTGTCCTACTTAATTTTTAATGCTACATTGACTCAGTGTTTGGTACTGCACACTAACTTCTGAAGAATAAAAACTTCATTGGGGCAAATTTGTTGTAAAAATGACATTACAAATGTGGCTTATTCAAAATTTTTAAATGAATATGAATCATTTTTACACTTTAAAATGGTTTATTTCAGTCTTTTTATACATAGTTTGGGATTGAAGGTCTGGAACTGGGTAAAACAATAAAGCCATAAAAGGCATAAGAAAGTAGCAAAATAAATAATGAAAACATGGAAAAACTGACTTTTAATGTGATCTTAATGTAATAAAATACTGTTTAAAAGTTGAAATCTGTTAATTATAATAACAATCAACCCCATGTATATAATTGTAACTTTAAAGGGTTTAAAAACAAAGACAAGGTATGAACAAGAAAGAACCTACAAAGTAAAAGAGACCAATATACAAACAACACAAGACTAAAAAAAAACTACAGATGCACTTACACACTGCAAATTAATAAACATTATGCAAAGAATAGAAAGAGAAAATAGAACAATGTAGATGCAAAGAGACTGAATGTGCAATGAGACTTAATATGCATTTTACATGACTAATAATGACTAGTGGGTAATGTAAACAGAAGTGGAGTATGGTGTATAATTTTGTCTTGATATTTTTCAACGAGCATATATTAGGTTTGATTTTAATGTAATTATGCAGATGTAGCCCACATTAAATGTTAATGCAGTGCCTCTGAAATGACTTGCTGTTTGTGGATCTACTAAATATTCTCAGATGACTGAACAACTGCATCTAATGCTTGCCAAACGTTCTTAGTACAGTATATTAATAAGAATATGAATCTAATGTACTTCACCAATGACTTGATAAAGGTGTGTGTGTGTGTGTGTGTGTGTGCGTGTGTGTGTGTGTGTGTGTGTACGCAGGATTAGTTTGGATGAGGGCAGGCAGTGGGACAAACTCAGCTTTTCATCTACTCCTCTGTTTGTTGACGGGGTTTTGATGACTCCAGAGACTGAAAATTACATCATTACGTAAGAAAGCTCATACACACACTCACACTGTAGAACTTCACCTCATCTGATGGACCACACTGATCTGAATGGTCCAGGAGGTGTCAGTAATGAACCTTCACTCACTGCCAGTGTTATTATCAGTTCAGATCTCTGCATGAATCAGAAACACTCGAGCTGCTAGCGTAACACTTCTACTCATTTACTAATAACACTGCAGTTGTATTAACACTTTTAATTTATCACCTGCATCTCAGTATAATAAATACTTTAGATCTGTGTTCTAATTAGTTTTAATCCATTTTCAAATGAAATGTTTATTTCTTGTTGCCTTTTTATTCTTTAATTGTTCTTTAATTTTTCTTTTTCTTTATTATTCCTTTGTAAGTCATTTTATATTTAATGCCCCAATTGTACGACTTCGTTTAAATCTCATAATGTAACTTTAATCTCATAGTACTAAAATTTCTCATTCCTCAAACATTTTTCCTCATAATTTCAAATTTATTCTCAAATCTATGTTTTAGAAAGGCACAAATTTGCTGCTGTTTTTACAAAATTGCCGTGCCACTCAATATATATCTTTTACAATCACTGTGGTCAATTAGCAACTGCAAAGTAAACAAATTCTTTTTCACTTAAGTGTCTCTTTCCTCTTAGATTCTTTGGGCATTTTAGTTACCACTCCGACTGGCAGCTGATAAAGATTGACTACAGCGCCCTGTTTGGGCGGAAATGCACCGAGGGGGACTTCCAGACATGGCACCTGCATAACAAGGTTGTCACCTAAAATTTATCAGCATGCCTTACTGTTTGGTCTCAGTGGTGAAGAGCTAATTCACTTACTCAGCATTCAGCATGAGTTTCTTTCAGTGCAGAATTCACTGATAATTAGAGAAGTACAAGACATTATTTTCACCTCTGGGGTAACATGTTCAAACAGAACGGAAATTAATAGAGTCGTAATGGATTTTGGAATCAGATCTCAGCTCATCTTATTTGTGACATGTTATCCATCATTCTTGACTCCCGCTTGACTCCCATCCTTGTTGTTGCACAGAGTTTTAGACTCAGCATCTTTTACAGGTCAAATCTGTTGCCTAGGAATCAAAATCAGCTTTGCAAAATTCTTACAAACTTTTGTAGCTTTACTTAGCTAAGCAGGAATTTCATAGTCGGTGGAACACAGACATGCATCAGTTCAGACGGTGTTAAGGAAAGCATCTGCGCTCTGTTGGGGGGAATCATGTAAGTGTGTGCAAGAGCTTCATGCATCTGTGTTTTTGAAGCACCAGTGGCAGTCTTGCAGTATTTGGTGCATTAAAGTGTGGGAACATTAAAAAATTTAAACATTTTTTAAAGAACTTTTAAAGTATTTTAGTTCTTATACATATAAATGTAGAACATGTTTATCTAGTGCTGTTTTTATAAAGGACTAGGGTTTAAATCCCAGCCTGATACATAATTTATTTAAATAAATTAAGCAAAATTTAAATAACTCAAGCTAAGTTGCTCGAAAATGACTGCACTTGACAGCCAGTGGTCAACATTCATTGTCACTGTATGGATAACAACCACTTTGATAATAACTACTTGTTGTCTTCCACAGTGATAAATTAAAGTTTTGAACAAAGTGAGGGTGGGTAGATAGTGACAGTATTTTCAGTTTAATAAAATAATCTGCAGAAAGTGTGACTCGTTTGGACTGACTAAATTTAGATGTGTGATTTCTAACACAACACTGTAGACAAACACTTTATTACCTTCAATAATCATGCAACTTAACTATTAAGAAAATGAGAAAAAAAGATATTTTTGAAAAGATAGTTGGACATTCTGCATGTGCTTTTGTGTGTGTGTGTTCAGGGCGAGGTGTGTGTGATGGGAGAGAGGCAGGTGTACATGAAGAGAAAGCCGGGCACACGCTGCACTCTGGGTCGAGAGTATTCTCGAATCGTTTCGGCCGAGCCCTGCATCTGCAACCTCTATGACTTTGAGTGGTGAGTCACACACACACACACACACACACACACAGTAACAAGGAAAGGCTGCTTTTGCAATAGAGGAAATGAGTGACAGCAACTCTTGTGGATCAAAGGATTCTGTGTTGCAAGCAGAACAAAAGCTGCAGGGATCCAACCAATTATACATATTAATTAATGAGCCGTTCGAATTTATAAATGAGGGCTCTTCTCATCATCAAAAATCCGTCTGGAAAACTCCTTTGCAAAGCTGTTGTAAGCACGCTACGATGTTGTTGCAGCTGATTGGTTAAATCAGCTTGTTTTTCAGTTGCAAGTGTAAAAAAATACAGTTTCACAGTGGTGTGTCATAGTCGTATTGCTATACTGATGAAGACAATTTTACAATCCCGCTCTGGTGGACAAGGATCAAGACGCTGTCTCATGCTGATCATAACGACGACATAAATCTCGCTCGTACCGCACACGGGATCCATTAGAGTCGTCTGCTTTTAGGCAAATATGAATGAGAGGCCCGCAAAATTAGCATAATGTCGAATGATTAATTATCTTCAAATGAATAAGTAATGAATATTTAAATGGGTGATAAATGTGGCACTGATCTGATTAGCCTACAGGAGCTGATGTTACCGCGTCTAGCTCTGATCATGTGACGCGCAAGTTAACAGGGCGACGGCAAAAGTTTATACATCGCAGCCGCGCCCACCAATCAAAACTCGGACCACAGCGCTGCAGGGATGAGCTATGGTACGAGTAGGGCTAGATTCACGGCGTTATAGATTTGAAGCTGACATTTATTGCAGACAATGGCTGCGCCTGTCATCTCTGTACCTTGTCCATACTCTACGCTCTTAATACGAAACGGTTTTACGAAAAGGGTTTTACAGCCTGATCCCATTAGAGAATGCTTTTAAGTTTCACAATGAGCTTTTTATTCTTTTGAAAAGCATCTCGTGCCGTGCATGTCACATTTTTGAGATGTCGTGTCGAGTTCCACTTTGAAAAATGAGTGTGCGTGACCCCTGCATCGTGTTTCAATCCATTTCATCAATTGTGCGCCGTCTAGGTGTTTTTTAAATGCTAGATCACATCCTGTGTGTAAGTTATGGCCCATAATCCTCTCCAGCCAGCTGTTGCAACCCCTCTACTTAAAGTCTTTGTGTACAGTTTCTACCCCAGCATTAACCCAATCAGCTCACACAGCCAAGATGTCACCATAACTTTAAAAAATTATTGTTTTGTCATAATTGATCATTGCTGTCACTTTTGGGTATTTAAATACTCAATGGTACTCATGCCCATCCTTAACTTACCACACTGTAAAATATTACATCAAGAACTTTTTTTTATCTCTAAAGGACCATATTAACCAACTCAAAAAAACCTTGTGGAGTGAAATTGGTTCTTGAGAAGTAGAGGGTTTATTGCTGTTGTTTTAAAGAATGATTAAGTAATCTTAGAGTGTGTATCAAGCTACTGTTTTTGACTATAACTGTCATTATAAATAACTGATGTGTTTGTATGGTTTCCCGGCAGTGATTATGGTTTTGAGAGACAGGCCAATGGAAAATGTGCACCAGCATTCTGGTATGATGTCAATTTCCCGTCACACACATGCAGCCACGGACAACACTTCCGCAACAGCACAGGGTAACACACACTCACTGATATATAGTGATACTCATGTGCAGGTAAACACACATATAATTAGAAATATAAAGTATAAGCAGTCCTGCCCTGCGACATCACTGAGCATCTGTTTGTTTATTTGTTTGTGTGACTCTTGCGTATTAGCTGATAAGCATGGAAAATCATATTGGCCATTTCTTCAAATGCATTTTAGTATTTTTCATATTTTGAGACTATTTGTGTGTTTGTGTATCTACATTGTCTTGAATAGAAATTGTCTTGAAACCAACATTGTGAGGACCAGCTAACAATGGCCACAAGGAAAAAATAGTTCAATGAAAACAGAATGAAAGAAAAAAATAAAAGCAACGCAACGCGTGAAAGAAAAAATACATTTCTGTCATTTCGCACAAGTCTAGATTAGCTGTAAATAAGCACATCTCATTTTAGGTTCACAAAAGAAGGAAAGAAGGAAGGAATTTTATTATTTAGAGGACAAACCAGATAATATTCGTGATGAAAATCAAAAAATGTAGAAAAGTTTCTGTGAGGGTTTATGGGTAAAGCTATGAGATAGTAAATAGTATAAGAAGAACAGATGTCAATATAATGTTTAGTGTGTGTGTGTG
>JAZGTK010001308.1:0-42063 GCA_036877625.1 Ambastaia sidthimunki
CTATTAACATACTTACCAACCCCTAGATTAGCTTAATTCCATATTTGTTCCCTGCTCTGTCACAGCAGTGAGATGTTATAGCTGCAATTGGTAACATTCTGCCACCATCTCTGCTTGTAACATTCCTTAGTGTTTGACAAAATCAGACCCAATAGTTTTAAATCAATAAAATTATAAATTGCTACTACCAGCACTACGTTTATATCCAGGAAAGTTACAAATTGCAGCTTTATTGTGCCAGAGGAGAACTGGCCCTCCCAGCTAAGCCTGGTTTCTCCAAAGGTTTTTTTCTCCATCTACTGTATACATCACTGGAGTTTTGGTTCCTTGCCACTGTCGCCCTGTTGGCTTGCTTACTGGGAGACTGCTGACGTATACTTAGGTTAGGATTCTGTAATCATTAAATCAATGTAATCATTCTCACATATTATATTACTTGTATGTATTTTGTTTTGTGTGTATTGTGTATTTCATATATTGTGTAGAATGTCTGAATTTTTATTTTTTCCAATTTGTTTATTGATTTTGAAATCTTAGTATTTTGTGTAACGCTGCTTTGAAGCAGTAACATTGTAACATTGTAAAAAGCGCAATATAAATAAAACAGAATTGAACTGGTGAGCTCTCCCCCGAATGATGGTGATGAGTCAGCTTTGTGTCAATGTTTTCTGCCCTTGCTTCAGTCCAAGATTCTTTTTGCTAGGGAGAGTATTGGCCCACTACCCCAGTGGCGTAGTCTAATTTTTTTTGGCATTGGCAAGGTGTTACAAAGGAGGCTCCCGCACCACCAGAGGGAACCGTCTTCCAGATATTAATTGGACTTCCATTCAAACTACAATTCCAATAATGCCACATGCCTGGGGCTGACCACACCCATCATTACACACCTGTTCCTCATTACCCCCTCACCTATATAAACTGTTTCCAAACGTTCATTCAGTGCAAAGTCTTGTTTTGCCCCGGTGAACATTTCTGAGCGTTTTCATATTTACCTCTTGGATTACCCGTGTTACCTTGGACTGTGTTCTGGCTTTATGATTGTTTGCTGCCTGCTTTTTTGACCCTTGCCTGTACCCTGGAATGTTCTCTTGTCTGCTGCCTGCCTTGACCGTTTGCCTGTTTATTATTACATCTCTGGTTTGTCTACATTGTTGCTGTTTGCTGGTTTCGAACCCTGCCTGTTTTGTCTTGCGAATAAAAAGCTGCAAAAGGATCCATCCACCCATGAGTCCTCATTACACAAGGAGAAGGACTTGATGTCTCATGCAACATTCAATAAAGATAAGCCTATATCACCTCCTAATGATAAGAGCAGTCAACTGGAATTGTGGAGCCTTCATGTGTGGCTGCTGCAGGGTTTAAGCAGGACTGAGCACCCTGTCACGTCTGGTGCTTGTCTTGTACACATTCTGATATACCCTCTCAAATGGGTGGTTTTTGCCAGGTGGTGCCAAGAGAATAATATTGACCCAGGGCACTGTCTCATGTCCGACATTCTGGAACATACTTTCTGTGGAAAACACAATCTAACTGTGGTTTGTTGTTAGCAAATGTTTGATTATTTTGATTGATACAAAATACTCAGGGTACAGAATATAATTGGACAATGACAAGTCTACTACTTTCAATAACACAACATAATCCACTTAAAAATGTATTAAAAACAAATTAAAAAAACTAAACTAGGAAATAAACTATTTAGGCAAATATCAAAACATCAGAGCCCTGAGACAAAGAGAAAGGAAAGAGAACGGAAGGTATCTGATGATATTCCAGCCTTCTAGCTCATCAACCTCAAAAGTGAAAACGGAATGTCATAAGACCAATTTAGAAAAAGGTATCCTTAGTATTCGGCATCACTGTACTCAAAGCTTAGATCAGAATTCCATCATCTACAGATTAGTATGATTCTTAAAGCCATATTGATCCTAGTGCTTATGATGTTTGTGTGCATATATGGAGTTTAGTGTAACATCAGCAGGTGCAGAGAGGAACATATTAATCACGATGTGGGTAAATCTATTGCCTAATCACACAGCAGAAAGAGGCTGATGTTCACACCTTTCTTCTACATTTAAGGGCCAAACAGGGAGAGTCTGTTCATCTTAGATAATACATGCTGATACCATGACAGGTATGATGTACTATATGATGAAGAATGGTAAAAATACAAAACTGTTGTCAATATTACCTTCCTAAGAATACCTGGGTGAGAGAAAGCTGACAGATTCTCAATAAGACTTAGGTATTAAAATAAAATGAATAAATATATATGATGGATAAAATGAATTCATTTAGGCATATCTAAATGATTTGTACTGCATTGTTTTTCAAGATATATAAGATATTTGGAATTGTATAATAATTGTATTGTTGGTTAAATTGCCCTATGGTGTTTGCATAGGGTTAGTGATTTAAACAAACCCATACAAAAAAACTGTTTAATTGTTCAGTATTTAATATTCTAAATTATTTTTGTTAGAATGTTTTAATTTGTTTAGATTTGTGTTTCTAGTAAACAATTTTAGAAGCAAAAATGCATTACATAACCCAATTAAATTACAAACAAAGGCTTATTGACACTTTATCATTTTTAGAGAATCTGAATTATATTTCTGTACCATATTGGTAATTTGTTTTTCTTGTCTTAGATTTAAACCCCACAACCATTTTATATTTCAGGCAAGAAAAAACAATGGGGTAAGAACTATAATTGTACTGTTAAACAAAAGGGAAATACTGATTAAGAACATTTTTTTTATTATTTTGCAGTGTAACACTAAGTACTTGGACTGTTTTTGAACTTCATATGTACTTCTTGTGCTACTTTTAGAAATGATCATTTAAATCGTCTCGGGTTACTTGATTGTAACCCTGTTCCCTGAAAAAGCGGGAACGAGATGCTGCGTATCAAACACTTATGAGAACATTCTTTGTTCAACAGGTTGTGAAGCATGTGTGTTAAACACGGCAAGAAATTGGCTTAAATAACCTCGGGTGACGTTATTGATTACATGCACCTGAGGGTTATAAATAGACGTGACACGGACACATCCTCAGGTTACACCTTTGTCTGAAAGGACGTCCAGGCATGCCTACAGTGTGGCATTGAGGCGCAGCATCCCATTCCCGCTTTTTCCCACACATCTCGTAGGCTAGGGCAATAGCATCCCTCACTCAATGTGATATAGTCTGCTTAGTGGCAGCCGCCCCTGGTTGCGGCCCCCATAGCATATGAAAAGCTGCTCCGACTTACACCACTGGCTAGTCCTCCTGACTGGAATCGCCCACGGCAAGCCATCGAGGAGGGATATTATAGAGACGAAACCCTTGTTGATGGACCTTTGCCAGGACTCCCGGGAGCAAAGCGATCTGAGGAAATGCGCAAAGACGCGGTCTGGGCCATCGAGTCCAGACCCAGGGGAGCTGGAGGAGTCAGAGAGAAGTAGAGGGGACATTGTGCTCTCTTCTGTGAAGCAAAGAGGTCCACCTCTGCTTCATAAAATCCCAGATTTGACTGACTACTTTGGGGTGGAGTTTCCATTCCCTGTGTGTCACAGCTTGGATAGCAAGTTTGCTCCCACATTCATATGCCTGGGGATGTAAATTGCCCTGAGGGACAGGAACTTGTCCTGTGCCCAAAGCAGAACCTGCTGCACTGGCTTGTTTAAGCGACATGACCGCAGTCCACCCTGGCAATTTATGTAAGAGACTACCGCAGTGTTGTCCACCTCCAACTGCTAGAGGAAGTATTTCATGGCCTGAAATAGAGCCATTGTAAGGCAGCTGAGGTCTAAGGATCTAAGGTCGCACCCCAGCCTGTAAGGGAGGCATCTGTCGTTAGCATCTTGCGATGACAACACAGACCTAGAGTGGGACCCAAAGTCAAAAACTAGGGTCTAAACCACATAGAAAGGGTATGAAGCCCCTGGCACGTAACCCTTATTTGCCTCTGGGTATTGGCCCTTGGATGAAATCCCCTGGCTCTGAGCCACAACTGAAACACTCTCATGTGCAGGAGGCCCAAAGGTATCACTGTGGATGCAGCTGCCATGAAACCTAGGAGGAAGGAGGAACAATGAGTAGATGTTAGAATGGTTCTACAGTACTTTGGAACTGATTTAAGGATGGAGAGTTTCCTAAAAGTGCTGATTTTATGACCAAGTGCATGGCCCTGAAAGCACTTATACTAGACACATAGAGAGGTGTTTGGTGTGGGACTCAAACTCTGGTCTGCCAGTGTACACTAACAACATGCACCAACACGCACTGAGCCAGCTGCGTAAGGGCTTGGTAAAAGAGGCTTATAGGCCAGATGCTGCCTTTGAAAGAGTTTAATGCATGCAATAGCCTTGCCAGCCTGCCATGGGACCCTCTATAGTGAGGGTGCCAGACACAGTCGACCCCGAGGACTGACATTTGAGGGGACCTAGTAGATAGATGGCTTCAGCCACTGAAGCATTTTTCTTTGATCGAGCTCTAGAAAGAGGCGAGGACCTTCAGTTGTAAAGGTCCTACTCAGCACACACCTTAACATTGCCTAAACACAGAGCCCTGCCAAAAAATGTACATTAATACATAGGGAGGTGTTCAACACAGGATTCAAACCTGGGTCTCCCAGGCTAGCATAAGCACACCCTCTAACTATGCCAATCTGTGGGAGTCAGACTTACAAAATGCTGGCTGCAGTCATATAAAGAACCCCATATAAATCACTAAGAGGGCAGAAACGCAGGTTTCCCATGTTCACAATGACCAGTTGACCACAACACCGCAGGATGCCATAAATGTTTCAGTCTCATACTTTAAGTCTCATACTTTGAGCTCTTTATAAATAAACCATTGTTTTCTATTCATTCAATTCTTCCATTCCATCTTTGTAGTTGCCTTTAAAGTCACATAATGAGCGTTACATAGTATAAGATAAAAACGTGATTTTCTTTAAAAATTAAGAAGAAATAAATATGGCAATTTTGTGTGAGACTTTGACAATTGACAACAGCCTCTCAACACAGTATTTGCACTGAGCAGACATACACATACATCAGACATCACGTGCTTAGCTCATTAGAGACAGAATACCACAAATGCTATAACATATGGGTTAGTAAAGCACTCAGGCTTACATGGGAGAGACGTCTCAGCCTTCAGACAGATGGGCGCTGATCTCCTCACCTGCATCTCTAATAAAGAGCTTACACACGGATTTAAGAACAGATGTCAGAGAATTCCTTGTGCAAGTGGTTGGGGGCCTTACTGTGGTCAGCCATTTGTAAAGCAAAGACCTCAAGTCCCATGATGCATTTCAAAGCGCTCACATGTGCCCAAGTGTGGAGAGAAGAGAGAAGACCATGGCAATAACATTTTTATTTTTACACAGACCTAACAATAATGAAATAAGTTAAGACAAGCAGTGTGACATCTTCAGGCGTTCACCAACTATCCATCAAATGAATAATTCAGTCTAGCACAGTTTCAGCACAGTTTCACAATTTCAATTCCAGCCAGTATTCCATCACATTAATTGCTCCTCATAGTTGACCACTACTGCTGTTCAAACAAGAAAAATGATGCCTGCCTCCCAAACACTTACAATTACACTGCTCATGCTTTATTCATACAGCATCAAAAAAATAGTTGTTTGGAATACGGAAGCCCTGTTTGGAATACGGAACACTAATCATGGTTTTGTTCAAACAGGTAATTTATGGAAGAGCATGAAAATCACATTCAATAAGTTTAGGGACTCCTTCAATGGATTTTGGGAGTAAATTCAGTTGTGCTGTATGAACAGTATGATAAGTCACTCTTTTATATTCTGGCCTGAGTTTTGCCATGACCAAGCACCACTCACATTTTCTTCAGATGTATTAGATGTTCAAATACATATATCTAGTTGTAAAGTGCTACTCAAACGAAACTGAGAGTTTGCGGCACATGTGAGAGGAAACATAGAAAAAAAACCTAGTTTGTTTTGATTATATAAACTATTGTATGTAATATGTAATTGATTACAGACTTTGGTATCTTGACAGATCACAGAACAGTCTGAGACATGTTTCAAGAAACATTTCGAGTCAGAGAAACATGTTTTTCCAAATGTCTGCTTTTAATCTCACTGCTGCCAAGAAAATAAATGACTGAGAGATCTCTTTTGCACATTTCCTTTTCTAAGATCATTATCTTAATATAAAAAATCTCAATATCATTCTTACAAAGTATCAGTTATATGTTTTAGCTTAATTTCTCATCTAAATGTTAAATGACAATGAGTCAATGCCTATAGATTTCAAAGGAGTGTGGTCGATGTGTCAAATTTGGAGAATTTTTGTGCACATTGTCTAAATTATTTATATCTGAAACATCCAGCTGCTGTCATGGGTGACTGTGAATGAAAGGAGCAATACGACGTAGAATTAACTCAAAAGGCTTTTAATATATACATTTCACACGACAGGGAGAACAGGCAGGACCACACGTACACCCAAAAGAAACGTTAATCTCGGAACATTTGAAAAAGAACTGAAAACAACTTATAAAGCACACTAATGGGACACAGAAAAATGATGGTGATTAAACTAAACAAGAACAAAAAAAACAAATATTGGCATACAAGTGTGAGAAACCAAACAGACAGTCCAACAGGGGTGTGACAGCTGCAGTCTGACACATAAACATCTTCCTCGGTTTCCTCTGAACTTATCGAGAGACATGCAGAAGCGTTTGTGTATACCAATACCAGTCTGTGTGCATTTGCTTGCTTTCTGTAATGTAAAGTATCTCTATATATTATGTGAGCAAACTTCAGATGCTAGTTAACTTATGAATTAATAACGTTTGCTGTAGGGGGAAAAAATCTTGCAATTTTATGGAAATTGCTCTGATAATAATAACCAAAGGATTTCATATCTCCCCTGTCATGTCCTCACAACTGGGTGAAATATTAGCTGACTCTGAATCAGGCATAAATTAGTGGTGGGGGCGAAACAGCGGAAAATAGTCTTTTTTCTTTTTCCATTTAGTGCATTGAGTTTTGATGCTGGAGCCTTCAGGAGCCGAATGACAGCACATGCAAATGAGCTGGACTCATTGTGAAAGCGATCACATTATAGCTCACAAGCAGACAATAAGTGTACACCATGTCACAGGAACTCAGAATTCCATTGTAGCTAATTTTACTAACAAAAAGATTGCATTCAAATGTTGACACTACAGCACACCTGTGATGGCTCTATAATAAAAATTTCTTATGGTTAAAAATATCCCAAAAATGGTTACAATAAATGAGAAACAATAAATAAAATGAAACAATAAATATACTGTATATTTTTTGTTTCTCTTTTTGTACTTTTTGTTATAAAAGTATCGGGTCACTTACACACATTCATACATTCACTTAAAAACATCTTGACATAAGTTAAAGTTTTGCATCTATGTAGACATACTGTATTTATGCGACTAGCTATCTAGAAAGCTGGGCTGTACAGCAAATCTCTATAATGTGTAACATAAAGTTCTCCAGTACAACCCTAAAAACATTAGACTTACTTACATACCAAATCAGTAAATAAATAGATACAAAGTATTGACTTCATTTGTAATTATTTTAATAATTATGCAAGAAGAAAGAGAGCATGGAGTGACATGAAGCTAGCACTTGTAGGAACTATGTAGGAAATTGATTGGCTGCAGTATCGTTAATTATCTGTTAACTGGGTTTATATTTGACCACAGAATGACACAATTAATCAAACAGAATCAAGAATTCCAGAAAGTCTTGCAATAATATGTGTATTATAAAAAGACAAATTATTAAAATGTACATTTCTTCTAATACCTTAGATTTTTTTGTGGTGCTATGGAGCATGTCTCAGCTGAAAGCCATTTTCAAAAAGCTCTGGAGAGAAGCGCCACCCACTCTGTCTTTTAATCAATCAGTCTCTTTTATAGGCTTTGATGTATTGTAGAAAGCCAGTCCTATTTTCTCAGTGCAGTGGAGGTTCATTTCTTTTACTGCTTGACTACAGCTCTTTCCTAAAACATGTAGGAGCTCTCCTGGCCTGGTTTACTTTTCAAGTTCTGCAATATTTTGCATCAAAGAAAGCCTATGGGTAAACTGCCCATACATTTATACATGTTGAATTTAACCTTAAATATTTCTGAACACAATAGTCACTTTAATGCACAGTCTTTAATGAACCACTACACTAGAGTGGGTTTTGCTTCCCAGACTCACTACAGTGTTTACTGCCCCTTATACACTCAACAGAGTGTATCTGTAAACGTTTACCTTGTTGATTTGGAATGCACTGAAAACTTATCAAACCTACAGACCCAATAGTCACAGATCAGGGGTTTCCAAAATAATTTCATAATATACTTGTCTATATATATTATTGATCAATGGCTTTTTTTCTTATATGCTACATTTGTTTAAGTTGATTTACAATGTGTCTTATGGGTAACATTGTAACACTTTCTCGTCAGGACCTCGATCTGATCATCCCGGGTTTGTTGTCTGTGTTATTTTGTCTTTGTGTTGTTGTTTGTCGGGGCACGCGGCTTTGTTTTGACAGTTTGCCGCTTGCTCCGGTGTCCGCGTTCACCCTGCTTCCTTGTTTACTCGTTAGCCTTGGTTTTAGTTATCACGCGCATCTGTTACCTATTTTTTCTCCCTTTTATAGTTCCCTCGTGTTTTCCGTCCGGTGTCAGTTCGTTTATTACCCAGCCCTGACCATCTAGTCGTGTCGTGTTTTGTCCAGTCTTCAGGCCGTCTGTTTGTTTTTCCTGGTTCGCTGTTTTGTTTATTTTATCTGTTTCTGTTGCGCTCCCCGCGCTGCTGCCCGATTCTCCCGCTTCCCCTCCAGCACGTCCCCGCTCAGCTGCCTCTCCTGCCCTGCCTCTCATCTTCCGGGTTCTCCCGCTGCCAGCTGCGCCTGTGCCGGATCTGCCCTAACGCCCTCCAGTTTCGTTTCTGCATTTGTGTTTGCTTTGTTTTCAATAAACTGTCAAACCTGCTTTTGGATTCCCGTGTCTTTCCTGACACTTTCTACTCATTGCACTTTACACTCATTGTACTTTATACTCATGCACAACTACTTAGTGAGCACTCCTGAGGTAAATAAAGCTGCTATAGAATGACTGAAAACACATACAAGCATGTATTCATGCATTCTTTATCCATGAGATCATAAAATTGGCTTTCATTACCAATTATAATCTCATTTAATGTATTAATGTTTATGGGCAAAAAAAATTAAACCCCAGTCACATAACCAGCAATGTATCATCAGGAATAGACCTCCATTTGCATTTACTCTTTTTAAACTTCCATCCCTCCCTGTTGGCTGTTCATGGCACACAAACACACACTGAGCAGTAATCAAAGTTCTCTGCGGAGAGTATGACTGTGGATGCCTCCATCTTTACTGAGCATCAGGGGAAACTAGAGCTCACGCTGGCACAGAGCCGCTCTCAGAATGGATTGAGTTTTCTTAGCATTCACCACTGTTTGCCTTTACTCTAGATGTCATGCTGTGCGAGTAGACCTGGCGTGACTTTGAAGACATTTCTTGGTGGAGAGGGTGAAAACAGATAAGAAAATGAATACATTTTGCTATTATCTGCATTTGCAAAGTCAACATGAAACAAAATACTCTATTTATTGTATTAATTCACATTCATAGTCTGAGTGAGAAATTTTTTTCCCCCAAAATCTGACAACTTTTTAAAAACCACTGACCATATTTTACCATCCAAAAGTCTTGATGGAAAAATGTGTATCCTGCCTTTTTTCAAATCCTGCCTATCTTGTTGTAAATAACATGTTTCATCTGAAAATATTTCATTACAGAAGTAAAAGGTGTTGCAAATGCCACTTCCTGTTGATTTTATTATGGCTGAATCAACCTGTCCATAAAAGGTCTCAACTTGTCCATAAAATGTCTCAAATAACAGATGCGTATTTGGTTCCAGTACACATCTTATTATTGTCTAATGGAGAAGGGCTTTGTTTCAGAATAAAGAATGACTAGTGTTATCTTTAATGACATTATAAAGCTAGTAGTAAATAATGACAAAAGTTTTGGTTGAGCTGTCCTTTTAAAAGTTCTTTTCTTATCTGTGTGTGTGACTTGTGATCTGATATTTTATGACGTTCAAATATCAGAAATATCATTAATTTCTAGCAACAATCTAATGTAAGGCATCTATAATCATTACTGTCACATCAGTGAGTGATTTTGACACATTCCATGATGTAACATTCCATGATGTTAAATGTCCGCCTACAATGGTTTTACAAAGAAACAGAACAAAATGTGAGTTACATTATTGATGTCTCCTAATAAAAACTTGTTTATATGATATTTTCAAGGACCTTAATTGCATAAAACCAGAAAATTAGTGCCTATATTAGTGCCTTGGCTGTATTGTCACTACACACTGGAATGTGCAGGGACATTTGAAATCAAGTGCACAGGATTTATAGTGATAAGTCATATGGACTACTTTGATGGTACTTTCTTGTCAAACACCAAGTGTATGTTCACTTTTCAAACATAAGTTCAAATATTACATTTACATTTAGACATTTAGCATACGCTTTTATCCAAAGCGACTTACAATGTGAGAAGAACATAGAAGCAAAACAACAAATTTCACTGTTTGTAAACAAGCCAAATGAAAGATTAAAATGAATAAAAATCTGCTATTTATCAAGGTATGACATATATATATGTAAAGTATGTTACGGTAAAGTAATGCAGCATAGGTGCACTATAGGTGCCTGGTCCTTTGTATATAAATGCTCTTGGGTTTTTAATCAATCTTCATTGTTTTAGAATAAACTAAAATAAGTAAGACAAGGCTTTACAGACTTTGCATAGAGTTGAATTAGAACACAGAAAGCATGCACAATTTATAAATTTTATTTTATAAATTTCCATTAAATTTTCAAAGAGTTCATTTACAACAATAATAGATTGGATGGAGAACCCAACCGCCTGCACACAAACCGTTAAACGGCTCATGATGTCTGACAATAGAAAGTCATTTAAAATGCATAGAAA
The DNA here is from genome assembly GCA_036877625.1 of Ambastaia sidthimunki. NCBI lineage: Eukaryota > Metazoa > Chordata > Actinopteri > Cypriniformes > Botiidae > Ambastaia > Ambastaia sidthimunki. The sequence continues at coordinate 11,070 of JAZGTK010001308.1, forward strand.
TATGCATGGTGGAGGGTGTCTGCTGTAGTTGATATCATTTTTGATACACTGTCAGGGTAAAATTCACATCACAGTGGAACCCCCAACATTTCTTTCCCAGGTGCCAGATGGATATTGTGATCCCAATCGTTTACCAATATTTAACAGTTAATATTTCATTGCATTCAATCTGTGCCACAATCCATTTTTTCCCCATTCCGTTACTTAAAATATATTTCATTCAAAATCTCATGTCCCCACCAGGATGAAACGCCTCGGTCTGAGCTTTCACAGTTTACATTAAAGTTGCATCAGTGTAAATTACATGTCTGTGTTTTAGGAGTGCAAAGAAAATTAACTTTATATGCTTGAGACCTTGACACTTACTAACTTAAAATGATGACTAATGTTTTGGTACTGAAGAAACAAACTTTTTTGTAGTATACAAAGGCAAGAGCTACTAGCCAGAACATTCTAGTAACCACCTAGCAGAGCTCCAGCAACAAACCAGAACACCACAGCAACTGCCTATTAACACCCTAACAACACCCTGACTGCAGGATTGATGGTTTATCATCATTATTATTATTGTTATTAAACAATTTCGAAAAAGTTCCCAAACATTAAACTAGGTGCTACTCTCACAGCCTGTTCTAAAAATAAGTTTGGAGAGTGTTGCATACTTCATAAGCTGTAAGTGGCACCCAGTAACAGCAGCGCTTAGAGGAAAACTTCTACTTCTACTGTATGTGATGAGGTAGTGCATCTCAGCCCATTTCCATAAATTATTTTTATAAATAGCTAAGATGTTATGAAAGAGTTTTCCAGAGTAACAACATTCTTATTTCTTATCAGGCCACCCTTTGAGATGCCCCTTGTGGTGATATATAATTTATATGAACATATTACTTAAATAGACTCTCATTCTCTCTCCCTTCTGTCTTTTTCTATTTCTAAAGAGCATGTTAACATGAGATATATATTTTTCTAAGTGAACTTACTTTCTCTTATGCCAGCTTTACTCTCAGAGCCCTGTAGCAAAAAATATTGAAACCTCATGAAACTTTAGATAGTGTCAATGCTCAATGCTGTGTTGTGGGCTTCTAAATAAGCATTTCAGGTTCTTTTCAAAGGGCTCAGTGACCTGTAGGGATATCCCAGGATCGTTAAACTTAAGAGTGTGCCAGGGTGCTGCTCTGGCAGGACTGCCTATCTGTCTAATTGATTGTTTTGCCATTTGCAATTTGTAATGCAATTCCATTTGGTGAAACTGCAGCTTTAAGTTAATTTATTCTGTGTTTGTGTGAAAAATTGAAAAAGAGAGAGAGAGATAAGACAAGTCTTAGGAACTAATTTCACCCTCTGTCACACGTTTAATCAAAAAGAGTGTACCGCATTTCATGCATGTGTAACGAGGGCGACACTGGAGCACTGGTAAAATCCATGTGCAAGGTTTATTCAACAAATCCAAAAAGACAAAAGGCACAAACGTTAAAACAAGCACAGGTCGGGGCAGGCAGCAAACAATCGTAAACGAAGAAACAGGCAAGGGTCGGGGCAGGCAGCAAACAATCAGAATAAACAGTAAACAGTCAAGGTCAAAATACGTAGCAGATCAAAACCAGGCAAACAATCCAAAAAGGGCAAATCCAAATAATCGTGAAAACAGGAACAGACAAAATCATGCACTAGAAGACAGACAATGAATAAAGGCTTGGTAAGGCAGTGGAGATACTGGCAATACTTCGCAATGTGTAGTTGCAGTCACATGGCCTAAATAGTCCAATACAGGAAATGACAAAACAGGAAGCAGAGGGAAAACATAAGTACTCCGGTGAGGGCTCCCTCTGCTGGCGAGGCGGAACAGGGCGTGGCATTACAGCATGTCATTTTTCATGAAACTTTTGTACCTCGAAAAATGTATGTCAACAAATAATTTTTATGCATCTATTAGTGAATCAGCATTGGAGTAAATGCATCAAGAGGCTCTACAGTGGACAATGACTGGTCTCACTCTATATCTCTTCTATTCCCTATTCTCTTTCTCTCTTCATCAGGCTCATGCCTCTCTTATCAAGCTGTTTGAAAGGCTCAGCAGTTTTTGGATGTAATATTGATGAGAAATCACGTCAGAGTGTCATCACTACTGTAACGCTGATGGATCACTGTGGGAATGTGGGGAAGAGATGTAAATTATACAAGCAACAGTGGATGATGGATGACCATACCCCTCATCATACTGTTTAGAGCTCTACCACTAGCAGAAATGCATGTTTATGAGTGGAGAAATGAGTGATCTTCTGTTTATGCCACACATAAACTCACACTTAAAATAAATATACAATATAACTATTTCTTCATTGGGGACACTTTTGACAACTTAAATCATGAAACATGATGTTTCTTCAAACTATGTTTCATCTATGTTAAAACATTTATTGCATGTCCTGAAATATATATCTAATGTTTTTGATTTTGTGTGTAATAGTAATGGGTTTTCCTTTTTTGCACAAACCAGAAAATTAAATTCTTATTTTTGTAAAAAAAATTGTTAAATACTGACTGATTTGAATAGCTAATAAAGCTACCACCAGAGGATGAAAATCATAATACTCATTTCAATTTAGATGTTTAAATTGTTACTCTGCTGTCCTGGCAGAGATGTTCTTCCATCTCATTTCTTGATTTCATCATAGACAAGCTGTTTTGCAAATTCTCAGTTGTTCTTCTTAAATGTTTGAAGACACCATTGATGACAGTGATTCTTTGTGGGTGTGTAAGTCACATTAACTAAAAACTGGGGTACCTCAGGGTTCTGTCCTTGGTCCCTCCTCTTTTCATCTACACAGCAACTCTGAGACATATTCAGACACATACATATTCCTAACATTGTTACGTAGATGAAATGCAGTTTGAAGTTCCCACTTGAAGTTCCAGTGTAAGCTTGCTTGGTACTTGATAAAAGAACACCTCCTCACCATAGAAAAAGGGATAAGCTTTATAGCTGGCCCAACAATTTAGCACACTGTTCAGCACCTTGTTAGAGAAAAATTTCTTTGATAGTTTCCAAATAAAGATTATGTTCTAGTGTTTGAAAGTGGTGTAAAGCCACAGCACTCAAACATGGCATTGTGGAAATAAAGCTGATTTCTGCTGGCTTTCATCTAAATTCTCATGCTAAGACTCATTTAATTGTAACACTTTAATTTTTATGGTGTAAAGCCTTTAAACCCTAAGCTGTGAAACCTCTGCTTTTGCCCACAGCTCTTGTCTTTCTATGCGGTGACTGGCAATTTATAATCCTGTAAATACAGTACAACACAGGCTATCAGAAATCATCTAAGCACAATGACATTTCCACATTCCCAGTGCTCCCTATATCACAGAAAAAATTGAAGCATCAAAGCATTCAGCATTTCTCTTTGCACAAAAAAAATCCAGGTATGTCAGTTTAAAATATGTAAAATTATACTGATTAAAAAACTTCCATAAATACTTTTTAAATCCTCTTATATAGCACATTACGCAAAAAGACCATCCAGTCCTCTACATCAATGTTGCAACTGTATTCAAACTCTTTTTTGCAAGGATTTTAAACTCAAAACAATGCAGAGGAGCCTTGTGTGGGAGGAGGGACCATCTCTAAAAATAATCATACAGGTGGGTGGCAAAGACAGTACAAAGACACCAGCCAAGCTTCGATAGAAGAGCAGGCCCCATTTTCATCCAGAACGCCTGCCAGTCTTCTGAGACGCTTCTACAGCAGCTGTTTAATTCTGATAGTCTTTAGAACTGTTGTTCAGAACATTTGCATGATTTTATAAAACATTTAAGTAAAATGTTTTACAGTTATGATTATTTCAAAGGTTGTTATCTCTTACCTCAACATAAAAACTTAAAACCTTAAAATGCTGTCTAGGTATAGGATTAAATTGTGTAGTATTATTATCTTTTTTGTCCAAATTCTAAGGGAATATTGAATATTTAATTTAATGATAAGGTTATCCCAAAAAGTCAGTTAAATCTGGTTGACAAACACAATCAGTTAAAAAGATCACATTATCTCCAACGCGGACAGCTAAAAACCTAGGTGTCATTTTTGATGACCAACTAACATTCACTAAATCATACATGAATCACTAAAACAGCACGCTCCTGCAGGTTTGCCTTATACAACATCAGAAAAATCAGACCATATCTAAGCATTCATTTACCACAGCTCCTGGTCCAGGCCCTTGTCATCTCTAGGCTGGACTATTGCAATGCTCTACTGCCTTCCTGCAAAAGCACTCAAACCACTACAATTGATCCAAAACGCAGCAGCTTGTCTGGTCTTCAAAAAGCCAAAATGAACCCTCGTCACACCTCTCTTCATCTCCCTTCATTGGCTACCGATTGCAGCACGCATCAGGTTCAAATCTCTGTTAATCACTTACAAAACTATCACCGGTTCTGCACCATCCTAACTTCATCAACTCATTCAAATATACACTCCCTCCAGATCCCTACGGTCAGCAAACGAACGGCCCGCCCTCCAAACATACTCTGTCACCCCGCAGCTTTACATTCAATATCCCCTGCTGGTGGAATGATCTTACACACTCGGTTCGGTCTGCCTCATCCCACACCATACTCAAAAAACGTCTTAAAACCCACCTCTTTCGGGAGCACCTTACACCACCCTAACACTCATCTCACAAAAAAAAAACTAAATTTACTCCCTCTCAACAGGAATCCACTCAAGTACTGGAGTATTGTATACTAGGAAAAAATGTATCTTTGTATGGCTATGCGTGCTGTCATCTTGTGATTTATCGGTTCTTTTTTTTCCTCACTTTGTAAGTCGCTTTGGACAAAAGCGTCTGCTAAATGCCTATATGTAAAATGTAAATGTAAAAGATAACATTTTACTAATATATGCTTATTAGAGTATCACACCAACAGCTTAGAAACACATATCACTCACATCAAAAGGGAGACACAGGTACACTTGCTTGAGCTGTGGCATTTGCTTCTGTACAGCAAAAACAGAAGGGTTAGGGACAGTAGTTTTTTTCTTGTATGAACTATTTAATTTACTATTTCATTACCTAAAATAACCATTTTTATGTCAATTTTAAAATAGATCTCTAACCGTGGTGAGAGAAGTCCTTATCATCCAACATACCAACCGCAGTAATGATGACATTTAGCAAACACTTGTTTAAGCACAGAAATGCACTCTAACATCACTGTAACATCACATGGCCAAACACAAGCCCAATTCAAGCAAATAAACAGTAAACAATGATTGTAGAGCTTTGACTAGGTTCATTCACTGATTTCTACCCTCATAACTGATTAGAGCACAGAGTGCTCCAAATTAGTCACAATTGAGGTTCTAGTGTGTTCTATGTTTTTATCCTAAGTGACTTACCGTGTATTCAGTATGTACATTTTTATCAGTTTGTGTGTTCTCTCTGTATTGAACCCATGACCTTGGCATTTCTTGTGACATGCTTTAAAGTTGAGTAAAGATCAAGTAGCAATTAAGCTCTCCTAGAACATAGCTGTCTCTGTAAACAGTAGACAGTAACTCACTTGTGTGTGGATTGGGTCTAAAACCCCATATTTTTATTCCAGCCCCACATAATTTAGAGTGTTTCCTAGATGTGTCCTGTAATTGATTTATAAGCAGTTTATTAACAGCAGGGTCCAATGCCATGCAATCCTAATACGACCTTATGCCTCCACTAATAAAACTAATAAAAAGTTTTCTTTACTCACTTTCTGAGCCTTTATTTTCCCAGAAAGGTATTTGAATGTGTGCATGTTTAAAAAAAGTCTGGGAAACATCAAATTGAATTTATTCATGTCCCTAATGCTTTCCCCAGGTCTTGGATTAAGACTCATGCATGGTGTGCAAACACCACAATTAATTACACACAAACAAACATGCTTCATGGTTAGTGTTGGCAAGGCAGACAGTGCATTTAAAAGCAAGGTACACATAGGGGGTCAGAAGTACACATGGGGGTCTTTGATATGGGCACAGAAAAAGGTTATCTTGAAATTTTCTGCATCAACATATCTGTTTCTGATTTGCAGCCCTACATGCAGTTAAGGATACAACCGTGGTGATTTATTGAGGTCACAAATCTTACAGGACAAATGTCTGTGCGTGTGAAAAATAGAGTGCTCCCACAACAAAACAAGCGCAATCTCAGAGTATGCAAATTAATATTCCCCTTATATTTTTCTTTGTAGTGGTTCCTGCTAAGCCATTTATATGGCTTGGTGGAGAGATATGCCTCCCAGTACCTTTCAAAGCATTTGAAAATTTGTCTACAAAACATACAAAGAAATCCTGTTTAGATCTGCATTGACAGAGGCACCCAAGCCCCTGTAAGTGTCCAGAATATTATTAGACATCTAAGGGGGTCTTTATGTTTGGGTCAGAAAGCAATCACAGACAGGATAATGAGGATGCACGCAAATTCTTGTTTGCTGAGGTGAAGAACAGGCGTGGACAGTTCTCAGGGGCACTAAGTACGCACATTGCAAGGGCTTCTGGCTGTCTATCTGGGTGAGCCTGGGCGGATGGTCCGTGGATTGGGTCTTGATGCTGTTGCGGCTTGATAAATGTTCATCTCACAAGCTTTCCTGCTTCCCAGCTGAAGGGGTGCATGACTTGCTGAGTCAGAGGAAGCTCTCGCTGACATTCTCTGATCTGTCTGATATTATCCTGCTACCAGTGATCAAAGAAATGCAGGATGTGGCTGGAAAGGCAAGAATGTGGGTGAGTAGGCCCTAGCCTGCCTTCCCTGTATATGTGTAGCTAACCACATTTGTGGGCGGTTTACATGAATGTGGAGGGAATGCAAGAGCACAGGCATGCAGGGATGCCTCTCACTGATGAGAAGCTTGTGAGCGACCTCTCAGTGGGGTGGGCTCTGTCCCTGCAGGCTCTGAGATAACAGGGGGAACTATATCTCTGAATTCTTTGCTCCCCTTGAGTAGGAGTTTTGCTGCCAGTATGCTTTTCAGCACATTTTGTTGTGTATTTGGAGTTTAGGTTTCTGTCTGGGACTGCAGTTTTGAGTGGGTGAAGCCGGCATTGTATGGCTCCCCTTTGAAAGTGTGCCCTGAGATTTGAGTTAAAAGGTAAGACTAATATGGGCCTGCCTCTCCCCTAAAGCTCTCCTAGCTGAAAAATCACTACCTTGGTGACTTATATGGTTTTTTTTATATGACAGCAGCCAGCATTTTTTTTAAGTCTGGCTCCCACGGACTGGCAGAGTTGCACTTTCCACCTGTGGCAGAGGGGGATGATACAGTGTCCTCAGCCTTTCCATCTTTCAGGCTGGCAAAGAAAATTGCGTGTTGGAGGGTAGTTGCTAGTAATCAGCTGGCACCTTTCCTATAAACGGGCCTCCCCCCATATGAGCTTTACCTTCCTAATGTAAGGTAGAGCATAGAGTGGGTCCTTCATGCTCATTCAAGAGGCAGTGTGTAGTTAACTGCTAGCTCCCCTTGGATTTTTGGCCCTTGGGCAAATGTAGAGAAGCATCTTGTGTATAGAGGATCCTCTGCTCCCTGCAAAGCTCATCAGAGAGTATAGCAGGTTCGGGTGGTGGCAGTTTGTCCTTACTAGTTCCCTTTGCAACAGTGGTCCTCTGGGGTATGAATACAGTTGCACCCTCTCTACAGAGCATACTCCACTTCCCTTAATACCCTCAGGAAAGGAAAAGAGGATTTTAGTTCCAGGTGGCTGGGGCCAACTGTTCTCAAGCTCCCCATTGAACATTTGTTTCTCATGGTTGTGTGCATAGTGACCCTTACTTTTGCTACCACTGGTCCTCTGCCTTCCCTACAGCAGAACACGGGTAGAGTAGTACTCCGCTCCCACTAAAGCTGTAGCCTTTATGCAGCTGGCCAAGTAGCATGCTTGGATGATGAGCTTACAGTAGCCTGGGAGATCCGTGTTTGAATCTTGTGTCAAACACCTCCCTGTTTGTTTGTGTGTTGAACTTTGTAGCAGATCTCTGTGATTAGGTGATGATACAGTGTGTGCTAAATATGACCTTCAAAATAGAAGGTCCTCTCCTCTTTCTAGAACTCAGTTGAAGGACAACACTTGAGCAGCTAAGGCCATCTATCTACTAGCTCCCCTCAAATGTCAGTCTCAGGGTTGAGTGTGTCTGGAACCCTAGCATGCCAACACTAGCATGGGAGACTGTAGTTTAATTCCCATGTTAAACCCCTCCCTATGCGTCTAGCGCCTTGTGTTTGGGCAGTGGCCTGGGTTGTTTGCGTTATGCCTATGATATTTATGCTTCAACACAGACCATGTAGCAACCTCTCCCCTCGGCATAGCACAGTTGGTATTGCTTTTCCTATAGCATCAAACCAGATGCAGTGTTGTGTTCCCTTGTCAAGTTCCCTTAAAATCAAATGTCTCTCAACCAATGTCTGCAACATTGGTTCCCTGAGACTGATGACACGCTCTACAGGTGCCCTATACTCACAGGTGCACCCTGATGTGCATCAAGCACATCAGAAAATTTTCTGTAAATGTAAAAGTCTGCAGTATTTCTCCCTGTCATAATAATTAAACCTTGCCTTAAAAGTTAGCATACAAATTATATCTGGGGAAAAATATGTATGCACCCCTGTGTTTGAATCATACATTCATATTACTTTTATGCATTTGGCAATAGTACATTCAAGTACATTTAAAGCACACTTGTTTTCACTTGTTGTCCACTCCCTGGGAAAAAATACATGATCCATGCATTGTTAGTGCTATACTCTATCAGTTGAGCTAAAAAACATAGTAGCAATGATAAAACTAGCTTTAGGTTTTGGACTATTTTCTAATTGTTGTAAATTTCAGTGTCAATGAGTGTCAATGGAATGAGTGACTAGGCTCAAAGGTCTGGAAAGGTCATATAACATAAGTTTCAGCTACAGAGTTTCTATCTGGATGCGAGTTATTTTTTTTCTTCTGATAACAGAGCAGAGAAAAAGAGAAATGAAACAAGTCTCTAAAGTGTCAGAGGAAACACTGTTTCATATTTTTGAAAAAGTCAGCTTGTGGTGAGGAAGAGAGAGACAGGCAGAAACATTGAATTCTTTCTTCTCTCCTTTGGCTGTATTTGCATATCTATCTAGCTATCATTGTCTATTTTCATCAATCTCTTCTTAACTTTCTGTGCTAGAACAACACAGAGTGTAAGCTGAGTATTACACAATTGAAAAGTTCTGATTGTATTGTACCATGTTTTGGGAGCATGATAAAGATCAAACCTGAACAGGTAAAGTGTGTAATTTCTGCACCACTAACATCATGAAACAGAATAATGATTGTGTTTAAACCAAGCAGGTTTATAAAACTGTAGAGAGCTATTCATTAGCATTTACATTCATCTCAATAGCAGTTGCTGGGCTGGTGCATGCTGCCTCGAGTGTTTGATTTGTTCTGCTGTCTCTGCTCATTTTGAATATAAAATACTGTAGTCACTTATTGCCTAGAATTTGCAAACAAATATCACAGAGCTGAGATCACCTGAGCTCTCATCTTTTAAACAGTATATATAGTGTGACGAGCGTCCCGAAATTGAATCAGCGTCACCCTGGAAACAGACGACGAACACCCGCTCGTCTTTATCTTGATCGCTCTCACCTGGGGCTCGTCAAGGGGGAGAGACTTAAGCCCGGAAGAAGATGCAGTTGGCGAGTTTGATCTCCGATATGCACAGGCGCCACACTAACGTCTGGGATGGACTTGGTGGGGTGAAGTCTGCCCCGGGACACAAACACATCCTGGTGATCGTGGACTATGCCACCCGCTACCCTGAAGCGATCCCCCTCCGAAAAGCCATGGCCAAGAACATCGTACACGAGCTGTTCCTGATGTTCACCAGAGTCGGCATCCCAAAGGAGGTACTGAACGATCAGGGAACCCCCGTTCATGTCCCGGTTAATGGCTGACCTCTGCTGGCTGTTGGGGGTGAAGCAGCTGAGGACTACAGTCTACCACCCCCAGACAGACGGCCTTGTTGAGCGGTTCAATCAAACCCTCAAACAAATGCTTCGGAGGGTGGCAGCCGAAGATCGCCACGACTGGGACCTGATGTTGCCCTACGTCCTCTTCGGCATCCAAGAGGTACCCCAGGCATCCACTGGCTTTATCCACTGGCTTCACCGAGTCATGCCATTGGCCCTGGAGCACCTGGTGAAAGCCCAACAGACACCGCAGCGGCATTACAACAAGGCCACCCAACCACAGGAGTTCCAACCCGCAGAGTGATGGTCTTGGTCCCCACCGCTGCCTGCAAGTTCCTGGCAACCTGGCAGGGCCCCTATACAGTAATGAAGAGGATCGGCCCTGTCACATATAGGGTGAACCAGCCAGGAAGATGGAGGGAGGAACAGCTATACCATGTCAACCTGCTGAAGTTGGGTGAGGCGCCAAGACCAGCTTGCAGCCCTTGCTGTCTCCGAGCCCGTGGTTGTGGACATCAACCAGCAGCTGTCGTCGAACTGGAAGAGGGAGCTCCAGCACCTGATCGGTCAGTTCTCCGATGTGTTCTCTCCTCTCCCTGGGCAGACTAACCAAGGACACCAATGCTAGGCCAAGGACACCAATGCCAGGGTGACGCGGTGGTTCCTAGCGCTCCAGGACTTCCACTTTGAGGTCGGCCACCGGGCAGAAACGGCCAACGCAGACGGCCTCTCTCTGTCCTGGGCAGCCTTTGCTGGTCTGTCAGGGGTCACTCCCCACCCGCCCCCAATTTCTCCCCTTCTTCATTTACAACATGAGATTCGAACGCCACCTGGAGTAGTCGTCCGGCAGTGGCCCTACCGTGTCCCTGAGGCTCGTCGGCAGGCCATAGAGGAGGGGATCCAACAAATGCTAAAGTTAGGGGTGATAGAGCCATCCCGGAGCCCGTGGTCCAGCCCCTTCATAATGGTCCCAAAACAGGATGGCAGGCTCCGCTTTTGCAACGATTTCCGCAAAATCAACGAGGTGTCCGAGTTCAACAGCTAGGCAGACAGCATGTCAGAGGCAGAGTACCTGGGTTTCTGAGTAGGACGAGGGCTGGTCCAGCCGCAAGAGAAGAAGGTGGAGGCTGTCCGGCACTCCCCAAGACCCTCCACCAAAACCCAGGTATGTGCCTTTTTGGGGTTGGCAGGATACTATAGGTGTTTCATCCCTAACTTCTCCTCTATAGCTGCTCCCTTGACAGACCTAACCAGGAAGGGGCAACCGGAGAAGGTAGCATGGACCCCAGCGGCAGAGGATGCCTTCCAGTGGATAAAGAAAGCCCTGACGTCAGAGCCACTTCTCCGGGCCCCGGACTTCAACCACCCCTTCCTGCTACAAACGGACACTTCAGACACAGGGTTGGGAGTCGTCCTGTCTCAAGAACAGGATGGTGAGGAACACCCTGTTGTCTACATTAGCCGGAAGCTGACCCAGGCCAAGAAAAACTACGCCACCGTGGAAAAAGAGGCCCTGGCCATCAAGTGGGCAGTCCTGGAGCTAAAGTACTACCTGCTGGGCCGGAAGTTCATCTTGCTAACCGACCACGCCCCCCTGCAGTGAATGAGTCGGGCCAAGGACACCAATGCCAGGGTGACGCGGTGGTTCCTAGCGCTCCAGGACTTCCACTTTGAGGTCCGCCACCGGGCAGGAACGGGCAACGCAGATGGCCCCTCTCGGTCCTGGGCAGCCTTTGCTGGTCTGTCAGGGGTCTGGTCTGACGAGCGTCCCATAATTGAGTCAGCGTCGCCCTGAAAACAGACGAGGAACACCCGCTCGTCTTTGTCTCGGGTTGATCGCTCTCACCTGGGGCTCGTCAAAGGGGAGAGACTTAAGCACGGAAGAAGCTGCAGTCGTCAAGTTTGATCTCCGATATGCACAGACGCCACACTAACTTCTCTCTCTCTCTCTCTCTCTCTCTCTCTCTCTCTGTAAACAGAAAGCAGCGTTTGAGCGATCAAGTGCACCACAGAAATCACCGCAACCCAGAATCCACCCGTCACTACCCTGCGCACATCACGCAGCCTGGTTTCACGTGGACCTGCACCCTGTTTATCACCCTAGTACACCATCATTTCTACCCTGACCTATGTTGAAGTTAAAATAAATCCACCCTCCGGGGCATTTATTTTGAACAATCTGTCGTGTGTTTCTTCACCCCGTGACAATATATACAGACCATTAACCTGAGAGCTTTTTATCTCAGTGGGATCTTTCAAAGCGCAGCAGTGTTTAATCTGCCATCTGCCCTCTAGAACCAGCTCAGAGGGAATTGACATTTATTTCATCATCCAAAGTGAATGCAAGTTACTATTTCCTGGTCTTAATGTCAAGCATCTCTCTTCTTGTCTAAAATCTCTAAAACATGTTTTTGTATCATGTACAAAGCTTATATACATGTCTGAATAACAGTTGCATAGCTATGTATATGAATCCATATTTCCATATATGAATCTGTATATTCATATGCTTTATTGGTGTTTTAAGTATGAAGTATTAATGTATACAATTAATTGCAATTAAATTGAAATGTTTTAATCAGACATTAAATGTTTAGTCAATTATCAGTTTAAATTTATTTTTTTGATCATTGACTTTTGATATCTGTGCATGCCTGCCTTATAAAAGTTATGATGTTACTTAGTAAATGACTAAACTACGTTTATTTTCACTGTGTAACAGTTGTGCTTTGTAACTTGTTATACTGGCTGGTTGAAAATGAATTTCATGAAGTTCTTGTTCATTTTTGTAAAATCCTGGCAATTTAAATAAAGCCCAGATTCTGGTATCTGAATGTAGAATTTGATCCGAATGCAAAATCTTAAATTGGGAAGTCCAATATTTTTTCAACTATATAAAGGGGAAAATAAGCAAAGATTTTATGCAGCACAGTTAAAGCAGAAAAGTATAATTGTGGTGTCTGTTAACCAGTATGTATCTAGTTCAGCTAAATAATTGTCAGAAACTTAGAGATGATTCTGTTGCCTGGATACAGTACCAATAATCAGTGTGAGCAGCACCAGTCTGGCTTCCCAATGGATTGTGCTTCACTAATTGCCCCCCGCTATACTGAGGTTGGTATTGACATTTTTTTTGCCAGAAAGTCAAGTAAATCAGGATCTGAAAGAGAGAGGGTGTGAGAGGTACGTTTTATATAGTGGTACTCTTTATGTCCAGAATGGTAATGGGTTTTATTCGGGTGTTGTCATGTCCTACTTCTTAAGCTCTAAAGAAAAGATGTTATGAATAAACTAATATAAAATCCTTATCAGACATAGACAACTGAACTACCAATTGCCAAGCAAAAGCCCCTGAAAATACAGTTTCAATTTCAAATATACAAATAATTAAATATACAAAGATTTAGATGAATTAGAACATTTATCCACAGCACATTTTTTTATCTGGGTTTTGAATCTCGGGATAAAACCAGGTTAAAGGTTCTTTTAAAACAGGCTAACAATTTGTGTATCTTGGAATTGTTTCATTTAATTAATGAAATATGTTAGTTTGGATTATCTGTTTAACTAGTTCAACGTAGCCTCTTGCTTTTTCTTACAAAATGTAGTAACTATGATTCAAAACTGTTTCCAAAATATATTTATTTATCTAGCATAACTTTAAAAATGAATAAAGACTATACTATGGTGTCAAACTAATGTTAATCTCCATCTACTAAGACAAATCTGAAATGATTTTGACAAATGAACAACAGATATTTTGCATGTCAAATCCAGTAGCCATTTTGTTTTCTTGATTTTATAAATATTTATATACTGTAAATATAATTTCACAATAAGGTATGGAAATAGCTTTGGAACTTTATTGTCTCATCATTAAAGTGAAAAAACAAGAAGGGGATGCATGTTGATGCATTTTGTAAAATAGAGCATTTTCACCTAGCAACAACATTTTTTACTTTTTTTCAATACCGTGCAGGAATATACTGTAAATTCACACTACTATGAACAGAACCTTATTACTGATTCACAGCAAAATTTAAATGTTGCTGTTTATAAAACTAATGGCAGATTAAAGTGTGTAAATTCAAGCTAAGGATAACATTATCAAGGATTCAGAATTTAAAACCGGCAGCCTGGATACTATCTCTTCCAACCTCATGACTCAAGTGTGATGGCACAGAAACTTCAGCAGTTCTGTCTGTCTGCTTTAATCTTAGGGGTTTTTCTCTTTCTGCTCATCTTCTACTGTACGTCTCTTTATAGGGCCTAAGAACTGACCCTAATTTATAGCTCAAAAGATACACTGACACTCTCACCCAACTCCTGCTTCCCCTCTGTGGGTGGATAAAACACTTCTTAAACACTTGCTATAATCTAATAAAATTCTAAAAAATTGAAAATTCAAACCTGCCTTAAGAAGCCTACTCACAACTGCAACTGAAACAGTGCCATACCTGAACAATGCCATACCTCTGTGGTTGGTGAAATTGGATTAAGCTATTTAGGCAACTGCAATATGGTATCATATAACCAGAAACTGTTTTTGTGTATATTAAAGTATAAATTTGGAAAATTAGTAAATACAAATTAAGATCAGGCTTGGGTTGATCACAGACCCTTCTATAAACAAAGACAATTTAAGCACACAGTATTTTATTTTATTTACTATTAATGCCACTGTATTTACTGCAAGTCCATAACATTTGATTCACAAAGTTTGGGCAGTGCCAAGGCAAATGCATGCCTTATACAAATGCAATGCATTACTTGCAAAATCCTGCTCCTCTAAGACATTAGTCATTTGTAATGCCTGAATTAAAATCTTTTCCTGATAATTCCTTCAGGAGTTGTCATAAAGTTCTGACAATTCTGAATATTGTAGATAGATCATCATCAGATTATAACTTGAATAATGTTACCAGTAAACAACGGCAACAAAAATGAAATTGTTGTGTAATTGTCACTTTAAACTCACAAGTGTTTTAGTGTTTAGTATTTTGAGCAGGTCATTTTCAGGCTCTGCTTCTGGGATTACCAAGATGCTATAATGATCTTCTATATATGTGTGATGAATTCAGATGTCAGCACCCTGTAAAATTTTGTGGTTATGTAGTCTCCCCCTTTATGTTATCTAAAAACAGTGGCACAGTAATTATTAAACTAGTTATTTCAGTTTGAATCATCCCGTTATCCATAAAATAAAATCCAAAAAGTTTATTACATTCTGTTTATTGGACTTATCTCTAATCAGTGATGGACTTAAACAGCTGCCAGGATGTCTTTTTTCTCTTATCCGAACACTCTGTTTCAGAAAATCACAAAAATAAAATCCTAACAAATATGCTATTGTTTTATATGTTAATATTTAATTTTATTGCTGTTATGTGTCTTGGGAGTCAAATAAAGTCAGTGGCCTACTGGTTGTAGCTTACTGGTTAGTGAGTCAAGCTTGTAATCAGTAGGTCGCTGGTTCGATTCCAGTGCCGGCAGGTAGCAACTGAAGTGCCCCTGAGCAAGGCACCTAACCCCCGATTGCCCCCCGGGTGCTGCAGTGAAAGCCCACTGCTCTGTGTGTGTGTGTGTGTGTTAATGACTTGCAGTGTGTGTTTACTCCTTACCAGTGATGGGTTAAATGCAGAGGTCACATTTCGGGTATGGATTATCATATCTGAAAAAAAACATGTCACTTAAAGGTATTGGTTGAGTGAATAAGTCATAGCATTTAAAAAGATGCACAATTTTTGCCACTTGCTACCATAACAATGTCAGTAAGGTTTTAAAGAGTCATGTCACCAAGATGAACCAACAATACTCATCACTAATAGGTTCCAGAATTTGCTAGGGACACATTAGCTGCCATGGCCCCAATACTGTTACAGCTCTTTTATTAAAGTATTCTATCAATGTTTGACTAGGCAGCAAATAAAATCATCATGTGTTCAGTCAGGTAACTTCCATCCTTCCATTCTCCGCTTGTCCTCTGTAGGGTCACAGGGCTGGAGCCTATCCCAGTATACACTCTGGACAGACGGGTCAGGGAAATTATTGGTATACATCTTGAGTGAAACAATGGCAAAGATATTTTTAAGATATATCAGTCCAACTGTTTTCAGTTAGGACAGCTCTAAGATTTACTTGGCCTAGTAAGCTTTAAGCCCTGTCTAGAAACTGCCCCTTAGACCATAAAGCTCTGACATATTTATGAGATATTTATTTTATGTATGTGAGCATTGTCCTCTCTGAAGTACTCCATACCTGCTTCCATTTTAGAGCTGGCTACACCCTGATTCCCTGTGGAATAATTAATTCTTATCTCTTATTAGATGCCACAAGTTTTCAAGGTGAATTACTCTGTCACTCTCTGTCCCTCTGCAATTCCTTCACCAGTTCATAATGGCTCCCCTGTGTGTTTCCCTAATGGTCATTTGGATGAGCTGCAGTTTCCACATTCACTCATTCCTCTACTTACTTACAGAACCTAAAATTACTTTATCGTCACAGGGGATGAATTTGCCATGCTCCTGCATTTCTGATCCTGCCTGTTAAAGGAAGGGTGGAGGAGAGATTGAGCTAGATTTCAACATCAGTCAGTATTATGTAAATAATCTTCACTATCTTCTCTGTGGCCATCTGCTGAATCTTATTAAAGCTGTAGTTTCTCAGTGAATAATTGATACATTTCCAAAGTGAGGCTGTTAATGAAACGTTAAACAGAGTGTTCATTAGGAAACCTCTAGAAAAATGTTTGGTCTTTTTGGAAAAATAACTACAATGCAGTAACAATTTCACAATTTTAAAAAACTAAACTCAAAAGTAATTTTACTTATGTTACATTATAAAGATAATATAAAATTTAGCACCTCTGAAACATAGCTTTGTTGACAGTAATGCTAAAAACTTAAAAAAGTCTTGAAAAAGTCATGTGGCCAAAAACAAAATGTTGGGCACTTTAAGGGTGTGTATGAGAGATGGCATATGGCATTTTTAGAACACAAACACAGTCCTTGGACTGCCTGTTAAGAAATAAACAAACAACCATTTCTATCTCAGAAGAAATGTCATTATTCATCTTTAATGGTTTTCTCAAACACTCTCAATAGCTTTCCTAGAAGAGACACTGTTTCAGCTGATGCTGACATAATTGCCAGACATTCATCAGTATAAACTTCAATGTGTCTTCACTTAGTGGGTATGGCGCCATTAAGCCTTAAATTAATGAAATATGAAATGTGTTTGCGACAGGTGACTAAATAAATGAACATACAGTGAAACAAAGCAAAGACAGTCCCGGAGCAGAGCTGGTGGTGACCTAGTGTCAGACTAAATAAGGATTACCAGTAATTAGTGTACAGTTTCTCATTGGCCATTACATAATCCACTGTACGATTTTGCATGATAATTTGATTAGTGGCATACAATCATCTCAAAGCTTATGGACAAAAGTATTCAGTTCAGAGTCAGTGCATTGTTGAATCCACAAAGCAGCTGTAGTCTGTCGCATGAGTTACACAATTAGATTTCCTCTACTGTGTCTTCTCTGTTCATTGCCCCAGGTTAACTGAACCACAGATCCATTTAAATTTTCTCATGTTTATTTCAGAATAACATCATACGCCTTTAAGCCTAATGATTTGAAGGAGGGTTTTTTTTCTACATCAAATCTTAAATAAATATCTGACAGTATTTACACAGCCTGGCTTACATTCTTCTGAAACCCTGTAAACCTGTTCACTGTTGTTTTCACATTTAAAAATGGCACCTCAGTGTTACATGAGCGGTGCCAAAATGCCATTGGTTCTTGCAAGTCACATGACAGATCACAGTAGTAGTTTGGATACAGCACAGAGAATGAGGATGAAGAGCTTCAAGGCAAATGAAGGTAATAAGTAAATAACATTCATTTTGTTTCTTACAAAGCTATCAGATGCAGATTGTTACTGCAGATGATTTGAGATTATATGATAAGTATATAGATTACAGCTGCATAATGTGATTCACCTGAATTTTTGCATTGATTAATAATAAAGTGTGGTCTGTTTTTTATTTATAAATCACAATTTTAGACAAACACTATCTGACTAAACTAATAACACTCAAATGTTGATTTATATTTTAAGCATTTCAAATTAGGTGTAACGTCACGCCCTGTTCTGCCACGCCAGCTTCCTGTTTCCTGTTTACTCATTTCCTGTTTGGGACTATATAAGCCATGTGCTCCCAAGTCTTCATTGCGAAGTTTTGCCAGTCTTGTCTGCATACCGAGCATTTACTCTGGATTATTATCTTGTGTATGATCTTGCCTGTTACCGTTTCACGTGTTCTGAATTTGCCTTGTTGGACTTTGCCTTGTTGCTGATTTTGTGTTTGACCATTGCCTGCTCAGTTTATTGATTGTTTGCTGCCTGCCCTGACCTCTGCCTGTTTATTGTTTATGTCTCTGCCTTGTGTTTTGGATTTGTTCAATAAACCGCAAATGGATTCTACTAATGCATCTGGTTCAGCCTCGTTACAGAATACTTCGCCTGACCAGAATCCAGCGGATATTGCACGGATCCAGGCAATGCTCACGTATCATGAAGAAGTGCTTAGGCACTACCAGGAACATATCGCCAAGCTACAGGCAACGAGCGACCAGCTCACGCATTTTGTCCGCTCTCTCCCCGTACATTCGTCACCCACGGTAAAGTTCGCCTTACCTGATAAATTTGATGGAGCAGCAGAACTAGTACGCGGATTCATCAGGCAAATGGATATTTATATCAATTCTCATGTTGATGCATTCCCTACGGGGGATAAGAAGTGCATGTTTATGTTATCGATGACATCTTGATTTACTCAAAGTCTGAGGAAGAAAACATCGTTAAAACAGTTTTATCCCATTTGCTCCAAAACCAGTTATACGTCAAGGCAGAGAAATGTGAGTTCCATGTGAAACAAACAACCTTTCTGGGATATAAGAAATTGACAACAGTAAAGTACAAGCAGTAACTGAGTGGCCTCAACCCAGGTCTGTCAAAGACTTACAACGGTTCTTGGGCTTTGCAAATTTTTATCGTCGGTTTATCCGTAATTATAGTCTGATCGCTGCCCCCTAACCTCACTGTTAAAGGGGAAACCCAAGAAGATATCCTGGAACCCAGAAGCTGAGCAGGCTTTCACTAATCTCAAGCGAAGCTTTACCACAGCCCCCTTGTTAAAACACCCAGACCCTAACCTCCCTTTTATTGTAGAAGTTGATGCCTCGAACTGTGAAATAGGCGCCATCCTATCCCAACGCCATGGTACCCCAGCTAAATTATACCCATGTGCTTATTTTTCCAGGAAACTCACTCAGGCGGAGAGAAACTATGATGTGGGCAATAAGGAACTCTTGGCTATCAAGGAAGCCATCTCAAAATGGAGACACTGGCTGGAGGGAGCAGTCCATCTGTTTCAAGTCATCACTGATCATAAAAACCTATAATATATCAAAGGGGCTAAAAGACTCAATCCCAGGCAAGCGAGGTGGGCTCTGTTTTTTACCAGGTTTCTGTTCACTGTTACTTACCGTCCTGGAAGCAAGAACAGCAAAGCTGATGCTCTCTCGAGACGACATGACCCACCTGTAGAATCTTCAGCTCCTGAACCATTCTACCTCCCACAGTCATTCTGGCCCCCATTTCCTGGGATATCATGGTGGAAATTCAGCGTGCCCAGAGTCAAGAGCCTCGACCTCCCAACAAGGTCTACATGCCGTCTAAACTACATCAACGTGTGATGCAATGGGTACACACCTCAATAAGTACAGGACACCCAGGTATTTCCAGAACCATTCACCTAATTTAAAATTTGTTTTGGTGGCCTTCCTTGTCTAGAGATGTTCAAAACTATGTTAAGTCTTGACCCCCAAAGATCTGCCTGCTCGTTTGTTGAAACCTCTTCCAGTCCCACAATGGCCCTGGTCTCATCTCTCTATTGACTTTGTTACAGACCTGCCCCCGTCAGAAGGTTGCACTACGATCCTGGTAATAATAGATTGTTTTTCAAAATCTTGCAAATTAATTCCTCTGAAAGGTCTTCCCACAGCCATGGAAACTGCCCAGGCCCTGTTCCACCAAGTCAGAATTCTTTGACCCACTCCTCCACTGGCCTAACCCCCTTCCAGTGTGTCCTGGGTTATTAACCTCCTATGTTCCTGTGGTCAGGAGAACCATCCTCAGTTCCTGCAGTAGATGACTGGATCAAGCGAAGCGAGAGGGTGTGGGACAGCGCTCATGTTCGATTACAACGTGCAATCCAGACTCAAGAGTTCCAGGCTAACCAGAGGCACCGCCCATACCCACAGTATCAACCTGGTCAGCGGGTCTGGCTCTCTACAAAGGACTTGAAGCTGCCCAAGGTATGTTGACCCTTTCAAGATTATTCGTCAAATTAATGATGTCACATACCAGCTTGAGCTTCCTGCTAATTATAGGATCTCTCCTTCCTTTCATGCCTCACTGCTGAAACTGGTCCACCTGGATGCTGGCTCTCGTGGGGAAGTGCAAGAACCACCGCTACCCCTGGACATTGATGGTAGTCCCGCGTACCGGGAGGGGACCAGCTCCAATACTTGGTGGACTGGGAAGGATACGGCCCAGAGGAGAGATCCTGGGTAGCCGCCCACGATAGAGGAGTTCCATAGATAGAGGAGTTTTCATAGAGGAGTTCCACAGAGCCAGACCCGATCGACCTGCACCTCGACCACGGGGACGGCCTGAGGCTTTACTTTGTATAATGAGCAGTCTGAAATTGAAGTCATTATTCACTCTCAAATTAAATAGAAATATGTGTGTGTGTTATGGTTGCTAGGGCGGTTGCTAGGGTGTGGCTATGAAGCTAAAATAAAGTTGAAATTTGTTGCTGCTTGCTAAGCTGAGCAATACTGGACCACCCCCAAGTCTCAATGACATTCTTGACATCACAAAATTCAGTATAACGTTAAGTCTTTGGAATTTCTCACCCACTTTTTCGTTCTCCAGAAAATATTGTACACCCAATCGCTTATAAAAGTCATAGCACATCTCCCTTTACTAAGCCAGTTGATTTGACCCCTCATTTATGGGCCTACGACAAACAGAGCAGGTCGAGTTATGTACTAGTTATGTCCAGAAAAAGAAAATGTAAGAGAGTTATAGGGATGCTTTATTTAATAAGATACACTAACAACAAATGTACATTTAGAAAAATAGTAATATGTCTATGAATTACTATATATTATGAATATATAGTCTATATATAGTCTATATGTAGTCTATACTCCATGCAGGCAGGAAATCTGCATACTGTGCAGTTTTAAACACACCCAATATCTTGGAAAACCGTAAAGGATTTCTTAAGAAAAAAATGACCTACTTTTTAGTGAGTAAAACTGTAACATATGCTGAACGGAAACCATGTGCAAGATACAGTTTCAATAATCCTTGTCTCATTTTTCACCAAAGAGCTTTCATCAACTCAAGCCCTCAACCTCACATACTCCATTTCAAGATCTGTCTGACACATTCAGTCATTTATTCCCACTAGATTTTCAATCAGAGATTTCATCTAATAACACAAAAGCAGACAAGACAGCTGTGTGACAGCTTGATTGTGTGACAGCTCAGAGAGGGTGGAAAAACACTGTGACCAAAATAACCACTGATCAGTGAAAGTCGCTTGTTATTCCCTTTTTCATTGTGATTTAAAAAAACAGTAACATTTGAGACACTTACCATTTAACAATACAAAATAATAAAAAAATAATGAGTCTATTAAACAATACATTTTTAAGATAACTAAGAAAAGTTAACCTGTAACAATAGGTCGTAGACATAGGGATCCATTCGCAGCTTTTATTAGAATAGTCGTACAGGCACAGATCAAAAACCAGAAACAGGAACAATGGAGGCAGGACAGATCAGAAACAGTAAACATGCAAGGGTCAGGGCAGGCAGCAGACAAGGGATAAACAATGAACAGGCAAGGGTCGAGGCAGGCAGCAAACAAGAGAGTAATCCAGGAAAGAGGCAAGAGTCAGGGCAGGCAGCAAACAAGAGAATAATCCAAAAGGCAGTCCAGGTAAACACAAGAATCAACACAAGGGAACCGCTCAGAATGTTTGCTGGGCAAAACAAAACTTGGCCACCAACAGAAGAGTGAACACAGTTTAAATAGAGTCCTTAATGAGCAAACGGGAAACAGGTGAGTTATGAAGGGGAGTGGTCAGCCCCAGGTATGGTGGCTGCTGGGAAATGTAGTCAGGGGCAATGTGGGAACCTCGATGTAACATAACCTCACTGTCAAAGTCTCAAACTATTTACAAAACAACATTTTATCTGATTATTGCCATATAGAGAGAGTGCAACAGAGAGCATTATCTCTGATATATTTTTGTCAATGCAGACAACGGGAGACTGGCCTGCCATCTATTTGATTATATAAGCTGATTAAACTAAAGTAATAATGATAGTAGTCATGGAAATGTCTCTGACAAAAACAGCAAAGCATCTTTCAATATGAGCAAATATCCTGTTTACATGATAAAAATCTCATCATTAATTGTTTGCACTGTTAGTCTTGAACACATCTAATATCATATAACAGTGGTCATATTAAACAGGGTCTCATATTAAACATAAAGCAACAACTCTCATTTTTTCTTTAACCAAACTGGCTTTGCTAATGTTTCATTGACATGGATTACAGGAAACGCCAACAGAGAATGTGTTTAGTGAATTTTTGTCATCACTCTTCAGCTATTTTGCAGGGTTAGTTAGAAGTAAATGACTAATGACTAAGTGTAACTAATGTGCAAGTTATATTTTGTTCTGTCTGCTAAATTGATATTACGTGGTGTAGTGTACTTATTGACTGAACAAAACATGTTAGATCTATGATTATTCTGAAATAAATTATAATTGACACAGCAATAGATTTCACAGACCCCAGCAGGCTCATACTTATTTACACTTCTTGTGCTCTTTTAAGAAGATCTGGAACATTTCATTAATCAAGAGCTTCCTGCCAGGGAACTTTCTTTATTATGTATTGCTGTTTTGTTGAAAGGTATTAGAGATCATGTAGTTTAAAGATTATGTAGTTTTCTGCTACCTTCAAAGTCAGC
This sequence comes from Ambastaia sidthimunki, assembly GCA_036877625.1. Taxonomy (NCBI): domain Eukaryota; kingdom Metazoa; phylum Chordata; class Actinopteri; order Cypriniformes; family Botiidae; genus Ambastaia; species Ambastaia sidthimunki. Next base: position 34,162 of record JAZGTK010001308.1, read on the forward strand.
ATTGGCAAACATTTGAAAGAATGTAATGTTGTGTATATATAATGTAACTTTTTAAATTCCTAAAATATGAGATTGCATCAATGTTTATCATTCTCTCTGTAGTTGATCACTCTTATTGTTGCATCTTTCCTACAGTCTCCTGTGTCTCTACACAGTGTTTGTTAGCAGATTCCTTTTACATGCATGTGTTGATTTATTGAAAAGCATGCAAACAGCAGTTTCTAAAAAAGCACATTGTTTACAAGAATGCAGAAACTGATTTAAATCCTCAGTGGTTTTCAATCCCTTTTTTATGTTTACCAGTTATGCATTTTCCATGTAGAAAATGATGCAGAATATATTATTCTGTGCATAAACATAACCTTAATAAAAACATTAAGACTTTTAAATCAGAAATCACACAGCAAACGAGTTCATAGTTCTTCAGCATTAGTAATAGTATATCATTAGAAAAAGTATATCAAATAATTGTATGACTTTGTTATTACCCACTAAAATAGCCACCTCACTTTTGTTGGTGCTGTAAAAGAGCTTAACATTATCCTAATATAAACCTAACCTAAAATTAGAGGGAAATAATATGTTAAGAATGGTATGTGTATCCCTAAGCCTGACATTAAGTTCTGGGGTCCGTTCTTTGGATGTCGCTTATTACATCCGACATCAAATGACACATCCATATAATGATCTGGCTAATTAGGTTTTTCAAACACAATTGTTGTGTATGATTAGTATAGCAGGTTTGAGTTGTTGAAGATAATTGCACGCTCACACTTTGCTTGAAAAGGCAGTATATGTCTAACATATATATATAAACATTAGAAATACTGGTCAGCAATGCTGCTATTGGTTGGTTGTTGCATTCAAAGAACATTTTTTCAATGCTGCTGGAAGGTTATGGCGAATTTGAAAACCTCAAAAGATGCAAATACATTTCATCATTTTTCTTTGTCACCACAACCAAAAATAAAAAAACTGTTAAATTGTTTTGTCTATTTGCAACAGCAACCAATAATAAAGAAAATACAAAACAACTGGTGGTGGTGGACTGCACCCTCACTATGTACCCTGGCAGAGGAGCTGACCCTTGGGTTTAATGTAAACTGACCAACGGTGTAGGGCATATTCCTGATGGTGTTTTCCCTACAAAAGTGTAAAAAGTGCAATTGTTTACAGAGATGTATAAAGATGAAATATGACCTTGTTTAGTTATTTTTAATTTATAAAATACATTGCAGTATTTTAACCATACCTAAGCAGTAATATTGCATAGCATAAATGTTTGTAATACAGTGAGCTGAACATTTCTATTTTCTCTTACAACATTCAAATGTGACTGACTATTCTTGAGTCATGCACAGATCCAGACCATTTTGCTTCTATGTTGGTGATATGACCAAGTCACTGTAACGGAACAACTTAGAGATGGTAAGTTTTAAACAGGTTTATTACACAGGTGAGTTCCAGACAACAGATGGGGGTTATGTTATTGCAAGGAATGATAACATGTGTAATGAAAGAGGACGATCATGTTAGTGGGAGAGTGTGGACGCTGAGTGGAGATGGAAGTGCTGCACAAGCCTTGGTGACGTGAGTGAGGGTTCAGGTGAGTGGATGGAGCAGGTGAGTAGATGACTGATCTTGCAGCGGGTTTGTAGACGGGACAAGAGTATATTCCGAGATTAATTTGAGAGAAATTGATGCTGGAGAAACCATTAGGAAGTTTCCATGTGGCGTTCATAAGTCCATTGCTCAAAGTGAGATCAGACAGTGTGTGCAGGTGAGGCGTGTGCTTAAGTAGTGTGATGATAAATGACGTTCAGGTGTGTATAATCAGTACTCAGGGGAAGGTGCGTGCTGTGATTGTGAGGTGAGAGAGCCTGGGTCGTCCGTAACAGTCACACACTATATAAGACTATATATGTTATATACAGTATATATATATATACTATATTAAGACTATATTTTACTCAGGCAACTGCATTTCTAACGAATCCGGTCTCTGTGGCTCCCTCTACTGGCCGCCAGCAGGAACCGTCTCCAGAATATTGACTACATTTCCCATAATACCCATACCTGGGACACGCCCCGTCAGGTGGCGGCCATCTTGTAATCACATGCTTTCTATATAAACTCACCTCTGCCATGGACATGTTGCGAAGTCTTGTTTTGCCTAGGTGAACATTACTTAGCATTTCTTCCTGTGATCATTTGCCTGGATACCTACCTTGGACTGTCTCTCGTTTTCTGATTGTTTGCTGCCTGCCCTTTGGACTTGGTTTGTTACTGAATTACCCTTGTTGCTAGCCGCCTGCCCTGATCTCTCTGCCTGGATATTGATTATGCTCTTGGATTACCTGTGTTGCTCTTGTTTGCCTGTGTTTGATCCTTGCCTGTCTCACTTTGAGTTTGTCTTAATAAATGCTGCATATGGATCTACCACCTTCTGAGCATTCATTACAGAATTCATTACAGCTGTGCACCAGCTGAGTACCGAGCTAACTAATCAGGCTAGCACGCTGGCGGCTTATCAGCAGCAGTTAGACCGCCTCACCTCACTTACAGAGGATTTAGTGAGGGCCCTGCAATCATTCCACCTACCAGGCGGTACCAGTACACCCTCACGTGTTCCCTCTCCACCGCCGGGGCTCTCCTGTCCTCCTGCCTCCAGTCCACGTCTAGCGTTTCCGGACAAGTTTGATGGTTCCCCGGGGAAATGTAAGGGATTTTTGCTGCAGTGCTCTTTGTTTGTGGAGCAACAACCTACTCTTTACCCCACTGAGAACAGCCGCAAAGCGTTTGTATGCTCTCTCTTCACCGGTAAGGCTCTTGACTGGGCGACTGCTATTTGGAATACTGATCAGCCCACTTTCCCTACCTTCGCTGCCTTCTTACAACACTTCTGAGAGGTTTTCCAACACTCTGCTGATGGCCGAGAGGCAGGTGAACAACTGTTGATGTTACGCCAGGGAAAAAGATCAGCCGCCGAGTATGCTCTGTCTTTCCGCACTCTAGCTGGCCAATCGGGATGGAATGACGAGCCACTCAAACTCACTTACCGTAGGGGCCTTAATCCTAATCTCCAGGCTGAATTGGCATGTCGAGACGAGGGGAGAACACTCGATCAATTTATTGAATTATCCATCCGTCTAGACAACTTGTTAAGATCTCGAACACCAGTCCCAGAAATCCAGGCATCAGTTTCCCCGCAGCACAAAGACCCTGAACATGAACCCATGCAAATAGCTCATACCTGTCTGACCCCTGCTGAAACAGAGAGGTGCTTCAGAAACAACTTGTGTATCTACTGTGGTCTGGCCGGTCATCATAAAGGCACTTGTCCCTCACTAGACGCCAAGAAGAAGATACCGGTGAGTGACCACCTTAAGCTCCCTACTAGTTTAAAAGTTGCAGTTACACTAACCGTTATTGGCCGAACCATCGAAACCTCAGCCTTGATAGATTCTGTGGCCGCTGGTAATTTCATAGATAAGGAGTTTGCTTCTCTGCATGATTTACCTTTGGCTTTCATTTCCTCTCCCATGGCAGTGGAGGCGATAGACGGGAGACCTTTGGGCACCGGACAGGTATCTCAAACCACCACTGACCTGATCCTTCGCGTGGATGCCCTTCACGAAGAGACTATTCGCCTGTTTGTTCTAAGTAGTCCTCACTCACCTATTGTCCTAGGCTACCCATGGCTTGATATCCACAACCCCACTATCTCATGGACCCAGTGTCAGATAAGTCAATGGTCATCCTTTTGCTTTAACCACTGTCTCCTCCATAAGCCCCAGATTACAGACATCAATGACAACACACCGTCCAGGGGACTGTGCCACTGACCTCATCCCCGGAGCAGAAATTCCCAAGGGCCAAATTTTCCCTCTCTCACAACCCGAGTCTGAGGCCATGCGTACATATATTCAGGAAGAATTGGCAAAGGGATTTATACGGCCATCCACCTCTCCCGCATCAGCAGGGTTTTTCTTCGTTAAGAAAAAGGATGGTGGATTACGTCCCTGTATTGATTATCGTGGCCTCAATGCAGTAACAGTTAAATATAGGTATCCCCTACCACCTGTCCCTGCAGCGCTAGAACAATTACGTGCTGCTAAATATTATACCAAACTAGACTTGAGAAACGCATATAATCTGATTCGAATCCGTGAGGGAGATGAGTGAAAGACAGCCTTTTCTACTGCCTCAGGTCACTATGAATATCTAGTAATGCCCTTCGGTCTCTCGAACAGTCCTTCATGTTTTCAAGCCGTTGTTAACGATGTATTCAGAGATATGATTAACCGATGGGTAATCGTGTACATTGATGACATTCTGATTTATTCCAACAGCTATCACGAACAAGTACAACATGTCCGTTCTGTTCTCCGACGACTCATTGAACACTAATTATATGCAAAGATGGAGAAGTGTGAGTTTTACCAGACCAAAATATCCTTTCTGGGTTACATTATTAGTCAAGAGGGGGTGGCTATGGATGAGAGAAAGGTTAATGCTGTGGTCAATTGGGCACAACCTAATACTTTGAAAGAACTTCAACATTTCTTGCTAACGTTTCTTGCTTCAATGGTTTTGCTAACTTTTATAGACGTTTCATTAATAACTTCAGCTCTGTTGTCGTGCCACTCACCTCCATGGTAAAGAAAGGGAGTAACCGCCTATCCTGGAATCCCTCCGCTCTCCAAGCATTCCAAAACCTCAAGAAAAACGCTTTACCACCGCACCTATACTACATCACCCTGACCCTGAAAAAGAATTTGTGGTGGAGGTTGATGCTTTAAGTACAGGTATAGGGGCTGTATTATCTCAATGCCATGGTGATCCTCCCAAGCTATTCCCCTGCGCCTTTTATTCGCATAAACTTAGTCCAGCTGAGCAAAACTATGATGTGGGTAACTGAAAATTACTCGCCATGAAGGCGGCTTTTAAAGAGTGGAGGCATTGGCTAGAGGGGAGACCATTGCAATCTTGAATACTTACAGTCAGCCAAACGCCAAAACCATCGTCAGGCTCGATGGGCTCTTTTCTTCACAAGATTAAATTTTAAGGTTACTTATCGACCCGGGTCCCAGAACACAAAGGCAGATGCTCTATCCCATTTACACGAGGCTCAGCATTCCAGTACTTACCCCGAAACCATCCTACCCTCTAATATTATCATAGCCACTGTCCAATGGGACTTGATGACTGAAATTAATGAAGCCCTAAAGAACGAACCCTCGCCTTCAGAGTGCCCTGCTAATCTTACCTATGTTCCACAGGCTCTCTGCTCCAGGGTTTTAACCCAGGTTTACACCTCACCTAGCTCAGAACATCCAGGTATCACAGCCACAATACAGCTCATATTAAATAAATTCTGGTGGCCCACTATTCACAAAGACACCATTCAATTTATTCAGAACTGTGCCACTTGCAATATGTCAAAATCTCCACATCACTCACCTGCTGGTCTCCTCTATCCACTTCCCATTCCAAACAGACCCTGGTCCCACATCACCATCGATTTTGTCACTGACCTCCCCTCATCTCAAGGCAACACCACCATACTAACCATTATTGATTGTTTTCAAAGGCTTGTCGTCTAGTCCCTCTGCCAAAACTACCCACCGCCCTGGAGACAGCAGAGACATGCAACGTGGTGTTCAGGTACTATGGCTTACCCGAGGACATTGTCTCCGACAGGGGTCCCCAGTTCACCTCCAAGGTTTGGTCCGCCTTCTGCAAGTTGCTAAATATTAATGTAAGCCTTACATCCGGTTATCAATCTAATCTAACCTCAATCTAATGGCCAAGTCGAACGCTTAAATCAGGAACTCATTCGTTTCTTAAGATCCTACTGCCATAACCATCAAACAGGTTGGAGTCGTTACCTCATGTGGGCGGAATACGCTCAGAATTCCATTCGGAAGCCAGCCACTAACCTCACCCCATTCCAATGCGCTCTGGGTTTCCAGCCTCCCTTATTCCCCTGGTCCGGTGAACCCTCCGAGCTACCCGGCATAAATACTTGGATGCAAAGAAGCGAGGAGACCTGGAATGCTGCACATATTCACCTGTAGAGAGCTATTCGACGGACTACCGCTTAGGTCAACCGAAGACGTTCTCAGAATCCCCCCTACGCTCCCGGTCAATGGGTTTGGCTCTCGACCCGAGACCTACAACTACGTCTCCCCTGCAGGAAATTATGTCCCAGGTATGTGGGTCCTTTTAAGATTCTAAAGCAAATTACCCCAGTTTCATATAGGCTCAGATTACCCTCGTATTATCGTATCTCACCCACGTTTCATGTTTCCTTGTTTAAGCCCGCTGGTGGTCCTCATGGAGTGGAGAACCAAGACAAGACCGGCAATCAGGGACCTCCTCCCATCATAGTGGATGGCGAAGAGGCGTACAGGGTCAGCTCTATCCTTAACTCGAGGCGCCGGGGAGGTCGCATCCAGTACTTGGTCGACTGGGAGGGCTACGGTCCTGAGGAAAGATCCTGGGTCCCAGCAGATGACATCCTAGACCCCTCGTTGGTCGAGGACTTCCATAGGGATCACCCAGATCGACCAGCACCCCGACCCCATGGTAGACCCTGGCGCCGGGCTGATCCTCACGCCAGGAGCCGTTCGCAGGGGGGGGGGCCCTGTAACGAATCCGGTCTCTGTGGCTCCCTCTATCGGCCGCCGTCCACAGCATTTTACTTTTACACTTCCTTTTCGCTTAATATGCTATTACTAATCTGAATTATTCAATATTCATTTGTAAAAAAAACATTCAGTGTTAACCTGGGGCCTCAAGGGCCTTATACCACAAATACCACAAAACCCCTCAAAAATGCTCCAGTGCCTGATATCCTTTGCAAACAACACTATGCATCTCCAGTAATGTAAAATAATGCAAACTGTATGTGCTATAAAAGACTCCAACAAGTCAAAGTTAATATGAAGGTCCAACAAATTTGTCAAATAAATAATTCTCACATGAGTAACAATATCTTTCTAAAAGCAAACCATTCCACATTATGTATTAAAAATCTTTTCATATTAATCATGCAACTGCAGTATATTGTTCTCATAAAAATACAGCATACTGTGGCACTGCCTGTCTTTATTATACATTATATTATACATATACATATATATATATAAATAATATATATAGGCCAGTGAGAACCTCTGCTAGGCTGAACCACAGAAAGCTCAAATATAATCTGTCTGAAATTTGATATCCCTAGCTAAAACTAATATGAAAAACATACACATTGAAACAAATGTGGCCATTTTGTATTTAATATGATCTCATTTGATTTACATTACAAAACAAATCTTGAAAAATTATTTTACATTTTAATTCAAACAACTGTCCTTTGAGAGACAGCAACAAATTAAACATTTATTTGGAACTTTGGCACAGCACACATCAAGAACAATTGTCGCCACCCGTCTCTCACCTCAAATGAACTGTTTTGTAACTGATCTTGTAAGAACCACCCATCGGCCCAATGACAGAATCCAATGGCATGGGTGACGGTATCTCACGTGTTCAGTCTTTATTCAGCGCTTTGATAAAGTTTGACTTAATTAAAATTTGGCTTTGTGGTTGAAAATTGACTCTGTGGTTAATTCTAATCTGACTCCAATTTATATTTGAACTTTATGTAAGTTATTTCAAAGCATCTGTTGATCATAATTTAGAGCTTGATTATTTAGAAGTTCTCATACTTTTAGTTATTCTTTCATTAGGGACTCGCTGTCGCACAGAGTCTCGCGCTTTTACCTATATACGCGGATCTAACGGACACAAAACCGTCAGTCTGATCTTAGTCAGAGGTTGCCGGGTAAACTAATATTATTAAAAACTGGCCGCCCCATGCTTGCTCTTATTTAATAATAATTT
>JAZGTK010001309.1:0-42061 GCA_036877625.1 Ambastaia sidthimunki
ACAATATATATATATATAACAAAAACATATATGCAAAGACAGCGTTTCAGCAACTGCGTCTAGCAGGTACAGCCCCTCATCTAAATAAATCTATTTTGTGGCCTCACTATAGGAGCTGTCAGCTGACCCTGTATAGCAGGTTAAGGGTTAAATGGCTGTAAATGATGATGACTACAGACGTAGGCGGCGGCTTACGTGAGATAACCTCTTTCTGATGCCTCCTACCCTCATATTAACCCTAACACGAGGGGAGCCACCCACACCACCAGAAACAGCCCCTACTCACATTCAGATGAAGCAGAGGAGAGAGAGAGAGAGAGAGAGAGAGAGAGAGAGAGGAGAGAGAGAGAGAGAGAGGGAGAGAGAGAGAGAGAGAGAGAGAGAGAGAGAGAGAGAGAGAGAGGTGAAGCCACAAACAACGCTAAATACGGTCAAATGTGCTATCAAATTGACTCTTGAACAATAACCATTATAATGAGATAATGTTTCTTTAAACCAATGATTGACAGTTATTGTTGCCCAAATTGTAATTTCCATGCATGTCAGGTTGAGCCTTAATGCGCTGATGTTATTATATCAATAAAATGACCCCGCTGTACTTCATTTAGGACAGAATACAGACTATATTAGACAATAATTTCATGAGACTCACACATGTAGACGAGCATTATAAAGATTTCCAGTATGTGCCAATATAACACACAATACTCATATATCACCATATATCCTCATACACACTTCAGGGTGAAAACATACATTTTGGCATTAATCATAACATGTTGCACAACCCCTATAATCTTTATCAGATATTGGCCTTGATATATAGACATATACATGCAAATATTTTCTTATAGAAATGACAGTCATAGGATTACAACAATCACTTATACTGTGATACAAAAATCCTATACTGTGATATTTTTCTTGGCAATAAGAGTGGTAAGTTAATTTTTAAATATTTGTTATGTATCTGTCATGTTATACATGTTTAGTTCATACTGGGTTGAGTAAATGGTGTAACTGGACGTCTAACTGTAGTGGTGGTTGGGACAATCAGATGATCATATTTAAAGACATTTTTCATTTATATTTAATACAGATGAAAAATATATTATATTTGAATAGTTTAATGGGTATTTAAGGAGCATTTTTGTGTATAAGGTTTAACACGCTAATCAACTTCAGGTCATATAGTGCTATCATACAACTACCAGAATAACAATCATAATCATAAACTGATTAACACTCCAAAACTCTCACTGGCTGAATATAAACAGGACAGCTGTTATTTCTCTCTATAATAACATTTACAGTAATGTGGGGTCAAAGGTGACCCATCGAAACGTTACGCAGCCCCGTGACTGGTTTTGGCTCAGGGTGCGAGAGCTTTAATGAGCATTGGGGAGGTCTGGTACTAGTGGTTCACATTATCCATCCAGGACCTGAGTTTCTGATCCGACTCCCGCACTGGACCTCCATGACTGCAGCATCACAGAGGTTACAAGGATGTCAACACTGCAAATCATACTGTAATGACTATCCCACATGCCTCGCTTCCACTGAACACTGAATCCATCCATTGTCTTTTAACTGTCTGTTTCCATCTCACTAACCCCTTTAGGATGGATGCGGTGCACATATGATAGAGGTTGGTCACAGCTGTCTTGCTTTGCAATAGTAACCAAATATACAATAAACACTGAATTCAGGCACCGCTGTAAAAAAAGTATTAGGGGATTTTGCGCAAATACAATATACTACATTTGTTCCCGAGTAGGATGTTGACAGCAGCCCTAAATAATTTTTATTGTTAGTGCAGAAGAGTGTTTAAAACACACACACTGTCTTTCTCTCTCAAACCAACACGCAGACACACAAAACATACATATTCACATACACAGTGCACTCATAAACACAAAATACCTGCCTAAGGAAAAAATGGAAATCAAATTTACTGTAACCTTTTTTTACAGTAAAAGCATTAAAGCTCATTAAAATTAACATTTCAAGCTGCAATCCGTAACTTCTCTACCGCCATCTCTGTTTGAAACACAAAATTGCAGGTTACTTGTTGAAGGTAAACGAAGTCAAACTGACATTTCCCCGAAATCGACAGTTCAAATTATAAACTATTATCACAATTTATAATAATAACTTACATCATGGTAAAGTAATGAGATCAACGTTAATCTATCATGTAACTGCTCAACAACTGCTTTTTGTTCATTTTTAACCCAAAAAATAGTTACAGACTGCAGCTTTAATAATGTTTAAAAATGTTTTCATCAGCGGATGTGAATCTCATTGATGTTTTTTGTTCCTGTTTTAACGCATTATTAAAACCGTAGCGCATTTTTTATGTATCTGAAGCGCTAGATTATTTTGTTCGCATATCAGACTCGATATGTTTAAGTGTAAATGTCTGGTGAGCAGTGAGTGGTGTTGTGTTTGTATGATAGCTCAGTGAGGCTGGAGGTTGAGGGTACAAGCAGCTCCAGTGTTCAGCCTCCTGACGTGTGACTGGCAGCATTGTTCTGCAGACACAGTCCTCACATGTGAAGAACCCTCAAATTCTTTAACTTCATATCTGTTAAGCTGCAAAACACACATATCACACGCAGAACTCAGCTCTCAATCAGAAACCATGTTTTCAAAAGATGCTACGAAGTTTAAATGCGTTTATTTCAAGTATTTCCATTTATGTTTCGTGTTTCGTTTATAGGTGCTATTTATGTATGCCAAATAAAAACAAATGAAGGTTAACAAGCTGGTAATATTGTCCTATAACGTTTTTAAGCAATGCCTAATCACTAACCTGTACGAAGTAATAATTGGCAGAGTTTGCCAGAGAACTAGTTAAACGCCTTCGTTGGGGGGAGACTAACATGACCCCCCCATTGTTCTGTTCCTCGGACAACATGACTCACGATCAGATTTTGACTGGCAGCTCTATGGCATTAGTAAGATCCACAATACGGAAAGAGCACCAAGAGGAAGTCTATCGTTCCTCAGTTCCGAACCGCCGTCAGTTAATGAGCTTTTCTGATCACGAAGAGATTTCATTTCATACTGGATCCATTTCAAACTCCTGAAACTAAAATGCCAAACAGTTTGTCTATTATAAGCAAAATATATATAAATATAGAAGTACTTGTAATGCATATTCGCATTTCCTTTGAAATGCAGAATTATAATAAATAATTATGAATATATATTTTCAGAAAATATAATGTTGAAATATACTGGCACTAAATACTTTTGGACGTGTGGTCACGTCTATAGGCTAAAGACCAACATACACGTGCTGTAACACGGCAATACCGAAAGATACAGCCAATGTGAAAATGCGGGCTCACAAAACAACAAAAATGAGCATGTCAAACTTATCATATCGTGACACCTGGACAATAAAAAAGTGAATAATTCAAAGAAGTGTGAGTGTGAAAATAAAATGTGAACGTGTGTAAAATTCACTGAGGAAGTTGGGCACAAACTGAGGCAAAACCACACAAAAATAACTCAATCTGAACTCAAATATAGAATTAGACCCTTAACATGGTTTGCGGTAACAACTTTTGACGCCTTAAATACAGTTTTAATTTCAGCTGACAAATGTTTTAAGAAATTGTGACAATTAAATTAACTTTTCCAACACGGAGAAGATACTTGTGATATTCGATAACATCAAAATACATAAAATAAAACTCTATTTTGTCTAAAACATTATGAACTCAAAAACAAGCGCGCAAAAAGGCCAAATGTTTTTAATTGACAAATTCAAAAAAGCAAAATTTTGTCATGTATTAAAAATGTGTATTAATAATGAGAATTCATGAACAACTATGGTTTTTATGTAGGCTATTAATAGTAAGGCTACTTAACACGGCAAATTACATTAATGCTTGATAGATTTCATCGTATTCTGAGAATGAATTGAAAATACTAAATGTTTTCCACAATGCAAATAGATTGTATTTAAAATGTTTATTTCAAATGCAATTTTATTTTTAGACGTCCGTGTTTAGAAATCAATAGCACAACCTTTTTTAACATTATTATAGAATATCAAACCTTTGGTGTTTTTAAAACATTTGTTTATAGATTTGTTTGTTTCTTAATTGCACAATGCATTTTAAGTAGTTTACACCTTGAAAAAATTAAACTCATAATTACAATAGATATGTATTTTAAAAAAGTTAACGCATATTAAAACAGTTGCCATAAGAATGCGCTGTGTAATAAATAAATGGTCTACAGATGTGGCTGTACAATGATCTGCTATATTCAGCATGAATTTGCATGTCACCTTTTACGCATTTGGGTGCCCGTAAAACCTCACGGGTGACTCTGCACAGGTCTGCCAGAAATTGAACTCGACCTGAAGCTGTTCGGTCATTGTAAATAAGTGAGTGTGCGCCACCTGCTGGGGGTTGGTGGTAAATCATTTGTCATTAAATCTGAATAGCCTTCATTCGGACCCGTGTCTGAACGATGCCAACGACGGATTACAGTTTACAAAGCGTGTTCAACAAAACGAGTTTTGTCTGTGGTGACGCATTTAATTTCTGAATCATAACCAACGACGAACTGTCGTAAAAATGCATCTAATTTTGTATTATTTGCTGTGGGCAATATTCATGTTATAGACTCATTTTGAATTGCAAAACAGCATGTCGGACGGTACCAGACGGCCTTTTCCCTTGACAACCTTCGCCGTCGCGTCCCGCGGATAAAGAGTGTAATTAGTGCGCGTTCATTACACGCCACCACCGCCACTATGAATTTATCTCTTCTTATAGGTCTTTTTTACCGCATTCACACCATCCCAGTTACCTTGACACACTAATAGACTTTCTTCCACCGGCGCAATCGAGCAAACCAGTGGAGCAAAAATCATTAGGTAAGCAACACAATCACAATCCCCCTTTATTCCATCTGCGCATTTCTGAGAGGAGTCAAGGATGCGCTTGAAATTACTCTGCTGTTTCTCTTCTGTACGTATAAGCTATTTCCCAGCTTACAATTTAGGCTGTAAGAACGTTTGCTTAACGTTTCCACTAAATAACCAAAGCGTTAAACATGCTATTTTAAAAAAGGTCCAAAACGTCCAGTTAAACGTTATTTTTAAATGTTTTACTAACAGCTAAAAAACCGTTCTACTAACGTCACTGCAAGAACCATTTTGATAACTTTAGGAGAACTTCAGCCAGCGTTCTGCGAACGTTCCCCGTTAGCGTGGTACACGCTGCAGTTAAAAGAGATGCTGACTTCGGCGCTGTGTAATCTCGGCGAGGTAAATGACCTCTCGCATGAGCCTGTGGTCGCTATCTGCGGCTGTAGAAGTATGTTATCAGCGCTATTAGAGCGCGTTAAACAGCGGCGGAGAGTGTTGAGACACCGGGCCAAATTGGAAGCTTATTTTGATTGATGGGTTCCTATTAGGCGCGCGCGGTTATCGCGGCGGATGGAGGGGAACGGGGCACTGAGTTGTAACACAACAGATTACCTGAGCCCGTAGTCTCCCGAAGGATGTTTAAATAAAACATAGTTGCTCTCTTTCTCTCCCTCTCTCGTCTTTTTCCTCACACCTTCATTTTCACTTGCGGGCCACTCCGCCTACCCAACGTCATGTGCAATTTGCCCGAGCCGCTCCACTCAATAAACTGACACCGCCATCATATTTTTTTATTTCACCGACGATAACGGAGCGCCGCCGCGTCGTTTCAGTGAGAGCAGAATACGGGGAGGGAATCGCATTTTGCTCCGCGCTTTTTCTTCCCTTTCTTTCCTTTTTGGCGCACCGTGCCAACATGATTGATTGTGACTCGCAAACCGGGTGTCCGGCTCTGCCCAACAAATGACTTTGGCCCCTACCAGCAGACCTTGACCAGACAGAAATCAATATTTCACCATTAAAATCTATCAGAGAAGAGTTAGGGCTGCAGCTGTCCGGGCGCCCCGCGAACATTAAACCCGACACTTGTAGTACACGGATAATCAATATATAGTGCTTCACATATCATTTGTGGTCACCTTTTGGGTCGTGATGGATACCTGCAGGAGTCGTGATTCATTTTGTCACCCCATTAAAGGGAACTGTGTCAAATCGCTCCTGTGTTTCATCTGGAAGAAAATCCTATTCCTCAAACTATACAGGCATGAGAGAACAGAGGCTGGGATAAATGAAGAGCACTATAGCCTCTGGGTACTGATCTCAATGAGGATTTACAGAGATTTGGTGTCTGTAGGAATGTAAAAACAAACCCTTGAGATTGAATAAACGTTCCTTGAGACCAAACCACACGGGTGATAAACAGAATAGATGTCAATACGTTTACAAACAGATTACAGTAGTCTGCTTAACCTGGCCAATCAGTATTTCATATTTATTGGCCTGAAACAGACTGTAATTTGTAAAATAAACCGTAAAACTGACTTCATCACAGGTGTGATATGCAGTGAATCCTTTTGCACTATACTGATGTTATTTCTAGCTACTCATCTGTGTCTGTTTTTGCATAATTGCAAATCCTCAAAGTCCTCTGCAAGTTTTATTTTGATTCTCCCAACACTATGACATCATTAATGCTGTTTAGCATAGTGGGAGGGGCATAATATCCACTGGAACTCAAGAACAGCCTGCTGTTTGGCATGATGACTTACATGTACAGTCGTTCAGAGACCGCATTTGTCCTGAACTTTGCTGCTTTCCTAAAATCCGCAGTGGCTAGACCGACAGTCTCCAGCCATCTGAACCCATATGCTACATCTTACCTGCTGCAGAGACGATTATTAGCTACAAGCAACTGTCATTAAAAGTGGATTTACTCACCCTCAGCAGGCAGCAGGTCTACCCTCACATTACCGTGTGCTTTCACAACACAGCCCATGCAAACACACGTGGCAAAATGTATCTAGTGTTTACCCAGCTAATATTCTGTGTTATCGGTCTAGCACTGTTTCTGGATCAGATGTATTTGTTTATTTGCAAACTGTACAGAAACCGACTGTATATGTTGATGTCAAGTTGTGTGTTTATAAACTACAAAATGCTACTGATTAGTTTCACTATCATTGCCCAGGACAGAAGATACATTTCATTTAATGAACCTTAACCAGTCGCAGGGCATGTTGTCACTATATGGGTTTGTAATAATTTACATCCTTTATTTTTAAAGGTTTTAAGACAAAGAACAATTAGGAAACACAAACAACTGCAACACTGCAAAAAAATATGCATAAACATCAAACCATTGTTTAATGCAAAAAATAAAATACATGTGACAACCTGCCCCAACCTGTTAGCGTATATAACATTTGTGACAACTTCACTGTGTGTATATGTATATATACATTTTCTCTCCATAATCTCCCAAAAATTCTCCACACTGTCCATCATATAGAGTCAAAAATGTTGCAGCATTTAAATCATCTTACAGTACGAGCATTTGAACTGGTATAAATATGTTTGCAGGGCGTTACAGTGTTACAAATGCTTGTTGTAAGATTTATCGCTGCCAGGATGAGGAGATCTTGAAAACACAATGAATATTTAGGCAGGAAGAGGCAAAGCGGAGATTGTTGTTCTGTCACACAGAGGAGAAGAGAGAGAGAGGCTGAAAGGATAAGTGATTATGGCCAGACCCTCCATTCATCATCTGCTGCCGAGCACATTTTCCAGGGTCTTCTCTGTTATCAGCACTATATAGACTGCATGTCAATGCTCTGAATAAATCTCTGTGTCCAGCTGATTCTCCATTACCAGACCTTGATCCTGCTGGATCACCACATCAGCCCTCTGAGTGCTAAACCCAAACCTAACTAAACCTTAACTTACATGCTCACGTCACAGACAAACCTGCTGTACAACTGCTTTCAACTCTATATCAGAGAAACAAACAGCTGAGATCTGAAACACGTGGTTTGCTTTAATTTCATTTTTAATGTATTTAAGCAAGTTTAAAAATTAAGATTTCAATGAACGAATGCTAAAGTTATTAACCTCTTTTCACATGATTTTAATGATTAAAATGTAGCTTTAAAGGGGGGGAATTTAGCTGAAATTTGCACTCTGCTTTAGAAACAAGTCTTTAGTTAGCGGAAGTGTTAAAGCCTTTGTGCAATATTAATTTAGGCTATTTAAACGTTTTCCATCGTTTTATTTTTTACACGTGTTAACGGACCAACATTGCCCAATGAAAACCAGTAAATGAATTCTCGTGTCGAGGACTGTGGTCATTTTTATAACTGTGTAAGTGTTAATGCGACACGGTGGGGCTTGTTCAAGGTTACTGCGTGTAGATGTGTTTTCTGCGCTCCAGTGGATAAACTAATGAGCTAATATCCACTGTGTCCTGGCTTTGTTGATCCTCTCTGTCCGTGTGTCTTGATGGACGATGCGCTTTACAAACCCATCCGTTGCCACAAAGCAGCTTAGAGGCCCGTCACTCTGTATCAGCAGCTGATAGACGCATTTCTCCAGCCCGCAAATGACTTGCGCTATAGAAGATAGTAAGAAAAACTAGCGCAGACGTGAGAAATATTAATATATCAGCGCGAATGGCCAAACGGGATGGAGAAGCGACTGCACCGCCTATATTATCCACCCGAATAACAGCTTATACATAAATGCGCAACTGCAGCCACCATACAACCGCAATTTAAGCGCAAATAGGAAAACACGTTTGAAAGCCTGTGCACAGATAATAACCCGGATTTCGTGTTGCAGTTAGGGCGGGTGTGAAATCTCGGGTGTTTCTGCGGAGGTTCTGCCTGCCTGCGCATCAGTATCTGTTAATTGAGGCGAGCGCAGCTACAAGAGCTGTCCGTGTTAATCAAGTCTCATCTCTTAACACCAGCGACGAGCCCAACATTAATATTCCGACCGAAACACATGATAAATCATTTGTACATAATTAGCACTAGCAAGGTTATAGCTGACACCAGTTTTTATCTTAATTACAGGGAAAATTTGTTCCATTAATTTAATTTGTCGCGCACGGACGCGCCCGCGCCTAACAAAGTTAATCCTCCACCTGTCAGTGCTGCTGAGGTGGGCTGTGTCTCCAAACCTACTCACCTAACTAGCGTTATCACCGCTTACTAAACCTAACGGGACCCACAAGTGCGTGATTTGGGACGCAGTTCGGTTAAGCGCAATTGGTGCGCGTCACGTGACGTGTTGCGGTTGTCGGTCCGACTCTGTGTTTCGATTGGGCGACAACATCGACTGACTTGTTGTGCAACCAATGAGGTGACCCGTCGAAACGCAGGACGTATAATTATGCATTCAGCACACACAGCAATGCAATTACCAATATAATTGACTTATAATCATTGAATCAGAGACTTTTCTCGCTTGAATAACCATTCAAATCCTCCATCTTTACCAAAGCAAAAGTCTGTTTACAAAGTTGGATATAATACAGGCTCCAGTTGATGATAATGTTAGATAGAATGTTAATTACAGACGCAGATTGATCCGTGATATTTTAACAGCCAAGATCTGCTAAGGTGAGACTGTAAATGTACATAAGAAACGCAGTTTATGAAGAATCACCCGAATTATGTGTCGATACTGCCCCCTGCTGGACATTAGTCTACACTCCTCACTGTCATCACTGAATCACATGCTTAATGTTGATAAAAACAAATAGTGTGATCTATTTACATCCTTATACCAGTTTCCTCGGATTTTAATGCGATATTTAGACAGATGCGTTGTGCTACACAAGCCACAGTCCTTTATTTCAGCCATTTGTAGACACTAAACATCAACTACCGACTGTTCATCTCACTGGCGGTGTGTTAGCGGCCTCTCCTGGACAAAACTGTTGCTTTTAATCACAGTAACACACATTCAACTGCAGTTAGACTTTGATGTTCAATTTAATAGCAAGTTAAGTTACCATATAAATCCCCCAAATACAAGTTCAAACGAGAAAAAACAATACTGTTGCATTATGAAATATTGCAATACAGGTTTAGTACAAACATGAAATAATGGAAAAAATAAACACTTTTTTGTATTCAAAAACTTGTGCAGATTTATGTCGTCTCAAATATAAATGAATCAGCTTGCATTGTGAATTAAAATACATGAATTAACACTGTCAATTTGAAAACAATATAAGCATGTATATTTATATGCAGTTTGTGAATTATTGTTTCCATTATGAGTAGGTACTGCTAACATTATAAACTAAACATTGTTGTTCAGGATAGACATTAACACACACACACACACACACACAGAGAGAGAGAGAGAGAGAGAGAGAGA
Organism: Ambastaia sidthimunki; assembly: GCA_036877625.1. NCBI lineage: Eukaryota > Metazoa > Chordata > Actinopteri > Cypriniformes > Botiidae > Ambastaia > Ambastaia sidthimunki. The sequence continues at coordinate 10,280 of JAZGTK010001309.1, forward strand.
GATGCACCATGAAATGAGGCTCTTTATGTTGATTGTTAAGAGTAATTTCTTCTATGCATTGTAATATGCATCTTATATGTACGTAAATAAAGAAACCATCATGTATTTCAGCCAAAGATTTGTTTCTGTTTATCTGAAGATTTTGCATAAGGCAAACTTTGTACCTGTAGAGATTTTGTCAGTAAAATGTTAAAATTTTGTAAGAGATTTCTGCTTTAAATACTTCCATCAGCCACGAAAGTTAATAAAAAATACATTCAATTGTGCCTTTAAGAGAGGCCATTGAAATTTAATGTCTAACCAGACGCGACGCTGAACGCAAACAGCGGACGTGACGCCACACAATCACAAATCACAGCCAATCAAAGACGAGCGTTATCTGCCGCGCGAACCGACCACCGCAATAGCGTAAAACTACAAATTCATACCTTATATTTTAATATTCCGGTGACGTCCTTTTCCACTGATTTATGAGGTTTGTGTGATTTTTCCCGTATAGTGTTGAAACATTAGCGACTGATCCGCCACAGTCAACCTCCCTCATCTATGTTTATTAATTAATATCCGTCATGAGACTTCCGACCAATGAGATTTGAATATGGGCGGGGCTACCTACTGTGACGTCGCAAAAGGACACGTCAATCAACTCAAAGAACGCGGGAACGTGGAGTTCATCCCGTCGCGTTTAATTCAAACTTTATGAACTGTTTTATATTAGGATCAAATTAACAGTACATTTATATTTAATTTCAACAGGCTGTGGTTAGGGATCCACTAATGTCCTCTACTTAATGGTATATTAATTAGGCACCCAGCTAACAATTTTAGGTTGTAAGAACGTTTCCCTAACGTTTCCATTAGTAACAAAAATGTTAAAAGTGTTATTTTGAATGTTCTAGGAATGTTCAAAACATCCAGATTTGTATCTTGTATTAACACTATTGCTTGGTTATAATACGTTTTTTAAGCATTTTTTAATTCTGTGATGTTTTAAAACGTTCCACTAACAATTGAGGATAACGTTTTTGATATATATGTTGTATAACATTAAAAAAGTTCTACTAACGTTACTGGAAGAACGTTTTTTGATAATTTGAAAAAACTTTTAGAGAACGTTCTGAGAATGTTCCCTGTTAACTGGCCAGGTGAAGAAGGTGCCCAGACATTAAACCTTTGATCTGGGCTCCATGAAGTTTAGCCATGGCCCTGGGTTTCATGTTGTCATGTGAATTTCAGCTTTTGTTGTTACGGTAACAGCCAGATTTCATGCACCAATACCTTCCTCTATTTTGACATTCAAAAAAACTGAACCCAGCTGGGTAAGAGGTAAAGCAGACGCAGCTGTTAAACTGTCATTCTCCACATGAGAACTAGTGCAGTATCGTACAGGGCTGAGACAGTGGCCAGTGTTCTCTGAGAGCTCGTGTGCTTTTTCTCTCCTCTCAAAGGAAAGGAGGGCTCAGTGTCCCTCCTCATATTTCGTCTAGGCCGAGTGTCACACTTGCAGCCGCTCTCTCAGCAGGAAGAAGCGATGATCTTCTCGGAGACTTCAAGATCTGATTTGGCGACAAGAAACCGGAGACGTCCACCCCCCAAACGAATCAAATCCACAGCACTTTGAGAGAGAGAGAGAGAGAGAGATTAACAGGGTTAACAGAAGCTAAATCTAATGAATTTACTGTATATTATGAAGGATATTATCTGCTGAAACTGTAGCTGTTCTGTGGTCTGGAGGAAACAGCACTAACCTCTGGTAATCTGCTCCGATGAGACTTGTCCCGTTCACTGCCAGGATTCTGTCACCGATGCTGAGTCGCCCATCTGCAGCAGCTGGACCGTCTGGAATCAGTGTCCTGATGTAGATTCCAGGAGAGTTTAAAGGGGTGTGCTGTGTATAGAGTGACGAATATGAACAAATAAAACAGATATTTATTTTTGTACTTTATTGTTTAGGTGATTTTGCTTTTGATATTTTAATGAATAGAGACTGTGAGAGGACAGGATGGAGAGTAGAGTGTAAAGCAGGATCAGGAAAGTAAGGTTAGGGAGAATGCATGTGCAATACTGAGAAGACTCACAAGTCCATCGATAAGTCCCATTCCCAGGCCATATGGTCCTTTATCCAGGTCCACTACAAAGACGGAACAGATATCGTCAGAGTTTGGGCCCAGATTGTGAGAGACATGGACAGGGAAAGGAAAGCCACAACCACTTAAAGGGCCTGGAGTATGGCAGGAACAAAACAAACACACACAGGACTCAGTTTCCACCTGACACACACACACAGACTCCCATAAACAACATCAACATCTGCACAACAGACAAATACATTAGGTGCACATCAAAACAGAAAATAAATGATGCAAAGTGTAAACACACACAAAACTAACAATACACAGACCTTAGTGCATGTTTGTCACTCAACAAATAAACATGAAATTACACATGCAACTCATTCAGGGGAAATACAAGCAATGTATACAAATCAGTCATGCCTGTCATCACTAAACAACAACTAACACATGCAAAAAACAGGGTCATTTCTAATATGCAGCATGTTTTCATGTCCTCATTTTATATGTCTTTATATGGTGTATAGAATATGACACTAATGATATTTAAAGTCATATCAATTCATATTAGTTTCCTTTAATAAACATTTACATCAAGGTGAAGGTAAACTTAACGGGTGACTTCACTAATGTTATTACTGTGTTTGAGCAGATGTTGCATTATCAGACTGCCTGAAATTAACAATCTAATATCAAACACTGCTGTTAGATCAAATTAAATAATAAACTGGTATGATATAAAACTGGTAGCGCATAGCATTTAGAATGCTAATGTCATGGGTTTAATTCTTAGGGAACAAATAACTGACAAAATCTAACTCTGAATGCATTGGAAGTTGCTTTGGATAGAAGCATCTGACAACTGTGTATATTTAGCCGTGAAAAAATATTTTCAAAGGTAGTTTAAACCAATTATAACCAAAAGCTGTTTCTAACCTGCAAATCCTGAATTTCTTCTTACATTTTATTTCTCATAATTTGATGTTTTCAAAAGAAATATCAAAACAACAAAAGCTTTGTCATTAACAGTGTTAAACAGCAACTGCATACCAGCGATGACCCGGCAGACAGACACAGAAGAACACACACACACATCCACGACCCAAAGAACTTTTTCTGACTTGCCTTCGAAGCCATTACTGATGAAGCCATTGATTTTCTTGTGTTCAGGGGTGGACCGCATGCAACCGTTGGATTTATTGTGAGCGTGTGTGTGTGTGTGCTCTTGTGACACATGCTCAGAGAAGTGGGCCGGATTGGACAGTGGATTGGAGTGTATGTACGTGTGTTCGGGATAGAGGGGCGTGTTAGGCGGAGTCAGTATACAGGAAGAGTCTGTTGACTGAGTTTGCTTGGTGTGGCGGACACCGGTGCCGTTACGGTAATGAATGCTGTGCGGCGGTTTGTCTCGTGGACGTTCTTCAGCTCCTGCCCCTTCTCCTCTTCCTCCTAGTCCCACGGAGGGGCCCCGCACCTCCCCCTCTCCCTCCCCACGCAGAGGAGGCGCTGGGTGAAAAGTGGTGTGGAGCTGAGGGGCGTCACGCTGCAGAACCGAATTTTCACATTAGAACAAACAAATGACTTTTAAACATTTTAAAAGTTGATAATCAATAATTCTATTGAATTCGTTACATGTTAGCTTTTTGTTGACATTTGCTAGCTAACAGGTAACGTTCTCAGAATGTCGGCTAACAGGCTTGAAAAGTGTTTCAAAATGTTAAACAAAATGTTATAGTTGAAATTAAACAAGGTTTTTTTTTTACAGGCGACTGACACAGACTTGACCCATAATTCAGCCAGCAGCGATTACCAGCTAATCCTGTAATCAGATTACGAATGACTCTCGTGTCTACAATTTAAATCTCTGTGCTTCAGGCTATAGTCTTTAAGTTACTAGTTATTCTAAAAAATAAATCAAGCTGATAAATCTTTTCTAATAAAAGCAGTCATCAAGATTATTGGCTTTTCTCACTGGGTTACCTGGGTTTCCTGTCGGTCTGCACAGCCATTGGAGGGATGAGTCCTGGTGCGCAGACCCCACAAGAAGTGACGGATGTAAAGCAGCTGGCGATATATACTGTCCTCCACACAATCGCTCTCCAGGTCCACCTTAAAGCCAGCGCTCGGAAGTACGATAGGAGGATGGTTCTCAAAACTCTCCAATAGATCCACTGTTAAAAAAGACACACAGAAACAAATGCATACTTGTGTGCAACCTTTCACCCCATCTCACCTCAGAGTTGATAGGCAGTAATATATACTAGACAACTATAAACATGTTTTTTTGATCATTTTTATTTAAATTTTGGTTAATTAATAGAAACATTAGGAAAACGGTCTGAAATAGGTACCAGACACCCATTCACCTGTTCTGTAGATATAGGCCTCGTCTTCACTGCTGGGTTGCCAGATTGGCACAGGACCCAGTTCAGCCATCAGCTGGTACTGTGTCAGGATTCTGTGTAACTGGACGGGTTTCAGAGAGGGGTGTTCTGTGCACAAAGCTTTCCAACTCATCTACAGACAAAAACACGCTTAAATTTAAAGTCTTTTAAATTTAAGCTTATTTTTTTTTTAAAGTTTATTTTAAAAGTTTATTTTAAAAGCATTTAAAGTCTTCCGCTTTGGACACAGTACTGGAAAAGTTTTAAAATGTAGCTTTCTGAGCTAGAATCTGCTCATAATTTTAAATACTTAAACATTCCTTTCAATAAACTTTATTAGCTACCTTGCTGAAGACTGGTTTAGGCCAGCATTTATTTTTATGGACTATGAATGCAATTTTCAGCAAGGAACACACAACAAGTCACTATCAATAAATCTTTTTAAAAGGGCAACACATCTAATTTTATTTATCTGCATTTAAAACGTAGCAATAAAAAACTTCTTCTGTAAACAGTACTGAATGATTTAAATCAATCAGTAAATCATTTTTATTTACTAGTAAATGTGAACACATATTGTTTGGGTTACCTGTGTAAGCTGTTGAAGGGGTGTGGCCAAGATGCTTAAGGTGCTGCAGAACTTAGCAAAGAATTTCTGGGCTAGGTGAATATGCCCCGCCCCTTTAGCCCAGTCCAGTACCATCTTCACACAGGCCTGACTCTGCAAGACTCGAGAGCGCTGAAACCAGCCACGCGCAGGGCCTACAAACACACGATCACGCACAAACACTCGTTATGCTAATGAGCATTATTATAAATACTCATTTACATAGACAGTAATTTAACAGTCAGAGGTGTAAATGTCGCTCACAGTGTGAGTGTAAGTGGATGATTGTGTGTCAGGACCACCCACAGTGCTTATTGTCTGTTATGACATAAGGAGGATTATGTGTCTGGAGAAATAATCGCCACACGGTCGTAAGTAATACACATGTGCAGACAAAACTGACATACAAACAAAGATATAAACAACATCAAATTCCAACCATTTACAGTGTACAGAATGTATCTTTGTTTTTTCTCCTAAAAATCTAATTTTATTTTTCCATGCATATAAAAAGTTTGCATTGCATCTTTGCAATTATTGTTTGCATAAAATGCAGTAATGTACAGCAACTAGAAAGAGGCTTTTTATAGTGGAAAAAATATGAAATTCACAGCTACATCTTTAGATTGTATATAATTCTCTACAACACACTGTCAACATAATTCTCACTGTGTCTCACACAGGTTTTGTTATATTTTAGAAAAGAAAGTAAGAAAGTGCAACATGGATCATATCAATGAACTTCTAGTACAGAAACTGAACAGTCATACATCATTTAAATAGACAGCTGACCTGAAAATAAATGTTGCATAAATTGTATAGTTAATTCACCAAATTTCAGTAAACAACCACTAAATTAAGAATATAGTGCATTAGTCAAATGGAGAACTTCAACTCTACTTTTCTTTGTCCTTGTTGAAGGTTAACAGATGAGATAGCCATTCCCTTTATTATATTAAAAGTCTCATTCTGCTAAATTCTGCTAAATATAGTAACTCCTCTTATTTTCCAGGAAAGAATTCTCTTTTTTTGGGTAACATTTTTACTTTAGAAACTGATGCAGGACATCCATTGGCTGAAAAGTGTGAGTATCTAATGCAACACTAGAGGGCAGAAGAAAAAAAAGCTCTAAATCTTCAGACTCCCTCCTTCCTGTCTTCCTACATCTCTTTCCCCTTTTCAACTGCTCCTCTTTTTTCTTTATTAGCTGCTGACAGGATACCTGCGCCCTGCTGTTGCCATAGCAGCAGTGTCTGTTGTGAAAATATGATGGTGTGTGTGTCCTAAAAATGACACAACCAAAAAGGTGAAAAGCATCAGCAGGTATTTAGACTGAACGTACACAGTATGAGCAGACACACATGAGTTGAGTTTAATCAAACCTTTATCAATGAGCTGATTGAAGAGGGACACGTTGGTGAAGAAGAAGAGGTAGGCGAACATTTGACTCTGAATCTCTGAATGAACCTGATACTGCTGCAAAAGGTCGGCTGTCGTCTGAAACACGCTCACCACCCTGCGCAGGGCCTCCGGCATCACACACACGGCACACACGCACGCTCCCGCTCCCCGCCGACACTGCTCGGATGAAGGTTCTGGTCCAAACGGGTTACAGTCCAGCAGGCCAGGCAACACGACATACAAGGTCTGAAAAGTAAACAACGGTCATTTGTTAGGACATGCATAACCACACACCAGCTAACACTCAAGATTTTACAAACATCTGCGGCAAAATATGAGAATAAAGAGAGGAACGGGGTTAGAACAGAGACTAAAAGAGCGTTAAAACATTCAGGCATGTCTTTAAGACTCACATTGAATAATTAATTCCCTGCAGCTCTGGTAACACTGTACTGGGTGGCGCCAGACACACTTAAAACTGCACCGTACCTTAGTGATGTAGTAGACACACTGCTGGAAGGTGTACATGATCACTTCTTCTAGTATGGTCATGGCTTCCTCATTCGCTGATATGGTTGCTGACAGGAGCGATTCTTTAGATCCCGCTGCAGTTAAAAGAAAACAAAATGAAATGACATCAAAAGGACACAGAGCAGATAAAAGACTTTCATCTGAATGTTGAAGAGGTTTTGTGTTTTAGGTTGGGTTAACTTCTTATATAATGTTTTTAATGTATACATTTGGGCTTCTGTTGGAATAATTCTACATTAAAATATTTAATTATTTGAAATATTTTACATAAATGCACATTTTATCTTGGGTTTATGCTTGGGTTGGGATCAGTGTTCATCACAATTTTACCCTGATTCACAACTCTAAGCTTATAATGTTTTATTATTTGAGCTGTCAGATCCGATTTCCTGGCGTTTGGCGTCATTTGACTTCAGCATATGTACAAAATGTATGTACAGTAACCTGCAATTTTATGTTTCAAACAGAGATGGCAACAGAGAGACAGAAGTTACATAGTGCAGCTTTATAAACATGGAGGTCTTTATTTCGTACCTTTATCGTCCATGAGTTCAATAGTCTGCATGTACGCTGGGGATTTCTGCTGGATAAAATACAGGATCTCGATGGCATTGGACATCCAGAAGAAAATAAACTGGAGGTCGGGAACCAGGTCCGAGATGCTGAGCAGAGACAGTGAGGCGGGGTCCTGACTGTATACCACCACACACAGAACACATTTCAGTACCATTCTGTGGCTGGACAAAGCTGTCATGCCTTCAGATTTGGCGATTGGTCGATTCAGCATCGTATAACCTTAGAGGGTCACGACACACAAATTCACGCATGTGTGTGTTACAAGGTGAAACGTGATACTTACTGCTGAGCTTGCTTTTGGGCCAATTCCTTTGTCCTCTCCTGTGAGACACACACACACGGTCTGCAATTAGTCTCATATCTTGAACAGTTTAATGTGGAGGTATATTATAACCTGACATCATCTCTATTGTACCTTTCATCTATTGTTTTAATTTCTTCTCTCTCGGTTAATGTTCGGGCTGAAGGTTGACCTTCTATAATTAGATTTTAATTATTAATGCATTCAGAGACAGTTTCAAACTGTCATTAAGTGCTTCATAGTTCTATGCTGGATTAACAAAAAAATCCCAATTTACACTTCATAACGGCAGAAGAAGAGAATTCTTCTGCTCTGCATTAAGCAAATGGACAAAAGAAACAAGCTTGAATTCCTGCATTGGTCTAAAATGCTGTTTAAAAAAAGAACAAAACATGGAATTCAAGTCTGTTTGCATTGTTTGCCCTTTATTCACTGACTCCTGGAATATAACCATACTGCATATTACAAGCTAAATACTGCCTACTAATATTTTGATCAGTTTGCATGATGCATCAATAAATATTTGAAAGAGTACTTTTCAATGCTGTTGTTATGTGATGGAATTATGTTTATCACATTTTTTGAGTGGCCTTTAGTTATCATACAGGAGGAACAAATGGCTATTTTGCATTTTGTATCTAATTTTGTGTAAAAATATTCCTCAGGCATATTAAATAATGAGTCACGGAGGAAAATATAGTCTCTGCAGTTCATTGGCTACAGGGAAAAGGTCTGGTGCATTGTGGGATTCTTTTCTGAAGAAAAGTGTTAAACACAACCTCTTTCACACACATCTTAAAGCTGCAATCTGTAACTTTTTCCTCTCTACCGCCTTAAAGAATTGAACGATATTTGCTGAATTATTTTCTTAACATGGATGACAAGTTTAAATTCCAAACAACTGCTGAATAAATAAAGCACAATCGCTGCACCATCTACAGACCTGAACATGAGAAACACCAGCCAGATCTTTTTTCTGTTTACAGATGGACATTTCCAGAAATCAGATTCACTTTATAAATCATTATAAACGTACAGTTGTGAATCAGGGTCTTATACACTGATCTGTCATGTACTTGCTCCATAACTGACTTTTGTTCTTTTTTAACCAAAACAAGTTACGAATTGCAGCTTTAACTAAAAGTGAATATTGACAGGAGCACTAACCCACGCTATGGTCTGAATCCTCTTGGCAATTTTCAGCAGTAGTTTACCGAAGCTGCCAGGTGGAAATGCATGAGCTGAGTGCTTGATGCAGAGACAAAGCAAATATGCAGGAGTCAGCTTGTGGTCATCCCCACTCGGCTCGATAAGCGTCAGCACCCGGCCCACCAGCGCATCCTCGTGAGCCCGCTCAAATTCCAAAGCAAGCTTTCGTTTCTGCGCTCCTCGAATCGGAGCCTTCGAACTGCGCCGAGACGCCACCGGTTCGTGTAACACGGCCCCACACATGCGACACGCCTCCCCCTTCTCAGGCATGGCCCCCGATTCGTTATCGCAAAGACGCGCCAGCGCTCGAAGACGTGAGAGAGTTTGGGCGGGAAGAGGTTTCGCACTCAACGGGTCTTTGTACAGGAAGATATAATGAGCACCGAAGGACAACAAGTCACCGTGACGGAGCGGAGTGGGCCGCTCGATGCGTGTGAAGTTAACCAGCACGTTTCCGTGGGCAACAGGCTCCAGAAGTAGCCGCTGGTCAGAGGAAGAGCGTCGTGAGGGAGCCCGGCGTATTCGGCAGTGAAGTGGAAGAACATCTGGAGACGAGAGGCAGATGTTGGGCCGGGCTGATGCTGTTTCCTGACCTACTGTGTGCTGATCCCTGTTCAACAGGTACACCAGACAATCCTGACAAACAATAATGAAGCCAAGCATTACAATACATCACTTAAATATTCACTAGAAGTTTTTGAATGATCACTTTAGAAAAACACTCATGTGTTCTCATGTGTGCATTTGATAACCAGTTTAGCGTAAAACTGACATTTTTTCTTGTAGTAACTACTTTCTCTTTTATTGGCTGTGAGGCTGTCACTCACCTGTTGGTTATAGCCTTGAAGGAGCAACAGGTGCGGTGATTGGTAGAGAGAGTGTTTAACTCCGCCCCCATCGCGATCTTTGCGGTTCTCAGGGTCTTTGGTGGAGCGTGTTCTGATTGGCCCGGGGAGGGTGGAGTAGTACCGTTTGGGTTCCTCGCCAGGCAAGCCCACCAAGTTAAGGCTGGTTTCACTGAGGCTGCGGCAGATCGACGATCCGTGTTGAAGTGTCATTGTTCCCTTAGCGCGATTTCTCTGCAGCTTCCGTGCTTGGGCATTTATATCTGTTCCAGAGAGAAAACTGTTTCAATAGTTGCACCTCACTGTCTTCAGTCATTCACTAACCTGCAGCGTTTAAAGGTACGGTAGGCAATTTCACAGAGGCTAGCGATAGCAAGCTAGCTTTGAAAGCATAAGATCCCACCCTCCCTTCAGAGCGATCTCCACAGCCACGCCTCCTCCAATAAATATAAACATACATAGTTTGACAGGACAAGACGTCCTATCATTAAATTAGGACCGAATGCAATGATTGGACATACATTTAATGGTCCTGTGTGTATCTTCCACAGAAGTTATATATTTATATAAATACGTTTGAACCACTTACGTTTGCTATCAGGATATGAAAGACCTCCAACCAGCATAACAAAAAATATTTCTGGAAAAGAAATCGCCTACCATGCCTTTAATAAACACATTTCTTAAAGTTATCTAAGCAAATGTACTTAAAGGCTTCAAAATAAATACAATATAACTGGAATTATTACGTTTACGTGAAATTTGTGCTGTTTTTTACTAAACGGTTTTCACTGTTAGCTTGTGATAATATAGCGGAAATGAAAACACAAGAACTTGAAGCATTCAAGAATAACAGAGTTTGAAGTGAATATGAAGGTGATATGCAAAGCACAATAACAATTTATATGTTTATTTACTGTTTTATGCTTTGTTAACCTTAAATTAACCTCCCACAATGCTTTTGTACTGCTTCAGAAAACTGTCAATATTCACAATAATTGTAGGAAAAAACAGCCAAACATTTAACTTAATATCTTTAAAGAAATAAACATAATACATCTAAGCATTACATACTTAGTATTAATACTGTACATCATGTTAGGAAACGTATATTGTGTAGGGTCATACCTATACTGTACATACATGCCCAGCAGGACAATACACTGGGAAACGTGCACTGCTGTAGGGTCATGAAATGATGGATGATTAATAATTGTATGGGGGATATATGGTGTCATAATGCTGCACTGAAAGTAACAGTTCAACACTGTATTGTTACATGAAGCAATACTGTAAATTATGGGGCTAATAATGGAGGTGGGGTTGGTGATTCACACCATACCTGAGGACAGTCCCCACCTTTAACAACAGCTGTACTGGGCTGTACCAAACGCCAGCCCCTGGGGGAGCTCCGATAACATCTTCTACTGAGCGATGAAGACTGCACAGGGGAGTTTGTGTGCGTCCCTGGGCATGTGTAAACACCACAGGACAATATATATATAAATCACCAACAAATCCATGAAAATACACACAGATCCTGTTTAAGCACGTAATGATGCCTTTATCTAATGCACCAACACCTTCCTGAGCTCATCTGACTTTCATTCGTTGTGTTTTTATGTAAAATGTTCATTCTGTCCTCTGTTAAATAGTGTTGTTGTTTTACACATTTGCATTGGTTTGAATAAAAGTGAATTATTTGACTAATAAAAGCATGGCTGCAACTGGCTGGAAAAAAACACAAGCAATTTCTTTGAGGGATAGTTTGTGCAATACACAAAAATGTCATTAGAATACAGTTCTAAATTTAAATTATTGTGGCAACCAACAACAGAACATGTTAAATTTAAGCATTGTTAAGTTTTACAATGACTTGAGACCTGAAGCAGAAATCTCACAAACGAAACAAAAATGTGAAGCTATCATCTTTACAGCTATTCCTGCTGGTTGTTCAGGAAACTAGGAACAGAGCTGAAATAGAGAGAGATTTAGCCGAGTAAAACATTTACATTTATGCACTTGGCAGACACTCTTATCCAAAACGACCTAAAGTGTCTTGAAGGTCAATTCATCCATTTGATCAATTCTTGTGTCCCACTGGAATCGAACCCGCGACCTTGCTGGCGAATTGCCCTAGCTGCTGAGCTACAGGAGCACCAGAGGTTAAACAATATTGTGACATTGTCCTTCTGATTGATTGTGAAAAGTATTGAGAACAACACAATGAACTAAAGCATCTCTTCCCATTAAGAGACAGTAGGACACAAACCTGTGTTTAAGAAGACCACCCTGAACAAGAAGACCACCCTGAACAAGCTTAAATCCTCTGACTAATTTCCTTAATGCAGTTAGAAATGACAAACATGTGCTCATACAATATACAGCCCTTGAGAAAAGCTGCACCACACAGCACTGAAACAAACACAATGTATTATTCTCAAAATGCCTCTGTGTGTTACTTAGAGTGGATCATTTTCCCAATAAGTCCAATTAACTACAGCACCCATGATACAGGTTTCCCTAACGTTTCCATTAAGTAACAAAAACATTCAAAATATTATTTTGAATGCTCTTAGATCATTCAATATTTAAAATGTCCAGTCTGGATGTTGTATTAACTTTATCGCTTGGTTATAGAAACATTATATATAACATTACATAAGTTTTTTTATTCTTTAAGTTTTTTAAATCGTTCCACTTACAACTTAAGAATAACATTAAAAAGTTCTACTAATGTTACTGCAAGAACATTTTGTGATGACCTTGAGAGAACATTCTGAGAATGTTTCCTGTTAGCCGTGGGCTACAAAAAGCCCTCAATTACACAAACACACACACTTGTTCTATCGAGCCCACCGGGAAGAGAAGCAGTTCTACCTGAGGATAAATGATTCAGTAATGTGACTGCTGATATTGATTTAACTTCCACCCTTGTTTTGGCTCAATGGCCACCTTGTTGAATTTGTAATTTGGTACAACACCGTTCAGGCAGAAACCCAATGACAAAGAGAAAAAAGAGAGATAGAGAAAGAGAGAGAAAGAGAGAGAGAGTTGCATAACAGTGTTATGACTACTCTGCAATAAAAGATGAAATAGTGAAACTGAGCCCTCGATTCAACTTCTGGACGGCAGCCATACAAAGACGAACCAATCACGCGTTTATCTCTGGCACCTGCTCCTGACATCTGTGTGTCGTATTAGTGAACCTGACCGACCCTGAACCACAAACAACTTTTTACTCTAGTGGCTGCAGTCATCCAAACATCCATACTGCAGGTCTGACACAATGGATACCATTGCCACAATTTCTCTATCCAGCTAGCAGCCTTTAAATAAAATGACATGGCAGATTCTTAGCATAGGTTTTGAGGATGTTCGCTAACTTCCATCTGACTTAGCCAATGAATTAAACTCACTCCAACCTCAACAAACCTCAATGAGTGAAACAGGTAATTCTGACTGGCTAGTTTTCTGATTGGTTAAAACCTGGATACTTCATCCTGAACAGCATCTTTAATTCAGTCTGGGAAATGAAGGCAAAGGCATCTGAAAGGACAACTGTTGTACAGTCAAAGATTTTACTGTTTCGTTTGATCAAAAATTATAATCACTTGACAAGAACTTCCTTCTGTCAGCATTTGTTTGTCAGTGAAAGAGTTTGTGCATTACCTGCAGTTACTGTGTCTTTTTCTTTAGCTGCTAGCTCCTCCACCTCGGCCCTTCGTCTCAGCTCAAAACGCCGAGAATATCCCTCCTTTGGCTTCCACAGGTCCTGCAGCAGGAGGGGCTTTTCGTTGTTCCCTAAAGCCCGAAGGCACTCTGTCCTCCACCGTCTCTCTGGACCTTCGAACCGACCAATCACGTCACATAACACGTAGCTACAAACTGAGGCCTTGTTTAACGAATAACGTTCCAGCGCCTCCTTGATCAGCTCTTGGGCACTGGAGCGAGGCGTGGCGAGAACGCTCTTGTAGTTAGCACCCGCGCTAATTTCATCACCAAATATCTTCAGCACACCGGGCGCTGAGGACTGTGTGGAGAGCTCAGCTGGATCATCTCGGACCTGCTCGGGAAGGTCAGTCACAGAACGACGATCCCGATAACTCAGGGTCCGGTACAGAACCTGCGTGAATGTGCGACTCTGACGCTTCAGACGGTTCTTGGATGGCAGAGACATGCTGGCTGAAGAGGAACCGTAGAACATGGTGCCAGAAGTTGCATTGGATAAAAACCTCCTGAAATGGAAAAAACATGATTTGACCTCACAATAGTAAGTTAACATTGCAACTTACATACAATTAGGAAAAATTACTTTACAAGTATACTTTATATTACAAAATCATGATAGACAGGACAGATAATAAGGCAAGACATATGACTTATCATCTAATTTAAAGATGGGGTAAGCTATTTTATAAAGGCTAACAATAGCACACTAGCTTTGAAAGCATAAGGTCTCACCCTCCGTTCAGAGTGCAGAGGTATGCAAATATATAGTTTGACAGGCAAGAAGGACATCCTATCATTATATTTGGACTAAATGCAGAATGTAAAGAGACTTTTAACCAGCCTAATAAAAATGTTTCTGCCCTGCCTGTAAATTCTTAGATATGCTGCACCAATATCTAATATTGGTTGTAATCAGGGGCACAACCTAGTACTGTACAATCACAAAACTAGTGTACACACACACACACACACACAGTGTCAGAGAATAATGGCACCGACAGAGACAGACAGAAATAGACAGGATGGGCAAGGCTGAATATTGTGTAAAGCAAACAGGGATGTTGCCAAGCATCTAACGGAAAATACGGCCTGATGGAAACTGTGAGAATAACACTTCTGGGCAGCTAGATAAAAATCATTCACAATATTCAATAGTTCACTGGAATACAATGGAATTTACATTACATACAAACTAATACAGTTCATTAGACAAACAGACAGACATTGATTGTAGATGGACAAGATAGATAGATAGATAGATAGATAGATAGATAGATAGATAGATAGATAGATAGATAGATAGATAGATAGAGACTGCAGAGTGTCTCCAATGCTGCAGACATAAGAAACACCTACTAAGTCTGTCTGTGTGTGTGAGAGAGAGAGAGAGAGAGAGAGAGAGAGAGAAGGAGAGAGAGAGAGAGAGAGAGAGAGACTGCATCAGCTAAAATCTCCACTACTCGGCAGTCTGAACGGAGACCATATGCTCGTGCGTGAAAATACTTCACATAGGAACGTAAAACCTTCACAAACTGCCCTTTAAATAATCTATGACCCCACAGGTACAGCCAACACCTGACGTGTCTGCTGTCCCCCCATCAACACCTTTATATTGCGCGCAAAACCATGCAAATTAAACACACATAACATTAAACACGAATAAATCATTTAACCTCTATAAAGAGATCACACCGTATTATTACAGGCCTAATGCAACTAACGGCGCTTTTCAAGTAACGCGCATGGAGATTTAGACAAAGTTTCATTTCTTCACGCTTCAGAAAACAACGCAAAGCGTTAAAAACACGCCAAACACAGCGTTGCATGACAGATCTTACCTGTCAAACGCGTTTTATCCGCCGCCTGATGAATTGACCCTCATATGGAGGCGTTCATGTGAAGCACGAGTCTCTCCGCGCGTCGGGCTACTGCGGGTTTCCACTGGCAACGGCGCGAGCCAACAAAGGCACCTGCTCGCGACTCCTAATCCGCTTGTGCGTCTTAACGCGTCTCTGAGAGCCCTGATCCCTCACAAGACTCTCGTCTGACTGCTCCTATTGACATTTGCCAGCCTGTGCACTTGTGCATATGTTACATGAGATATAGTTTAGATCCGCCCCGTCACTGTCACGGAATGCGACAATATGAACCTGTGCAGTAAGAGTGAGCTGTCAAACACATTACTGAAGAGTGCATTAGTATCTTTACGTGTGCATTGGTAAACAATGCAAGTGCATCTCCCCCCAGCTGAAAAACACCTGCGTCTTTCTGTTTTTTAAGGTTATACTTACGATCATTGCAGTAACGGGTTTTATTACGCTGCGCTTTGCCAGTAATCTGCAATATTTCCTTTGGCGTCAAATCCACTATCGAAGTCTATTATTGATGTGTTGAGACAAGGTTACCTGCTAAATGTATTATTAACGCTATTGTCGTCGGAGCTTTTTATGTTCCTTTATCCTTCTTTTATTTGCCCGTCTCCACTAGCTACACTGTGGTCTGCACGCTTCGGCGTCTGCATTCCCCAAGCCGAGTGGAGTCGAAAAAAGCCGAAGCGGAAACTCGAAGCTCTCGGGTTTTGTTACACTAGCCCCCTCCTGCTGTAAAAATAGGGATATTGAATGAGTAAAACAATACGATATACAATGACACCATTGAGCATCTGGACACCAAACCACGTAAATAATGTAATTGCACGACATAACAATATATCAATAATATCCAACCAAGTGGCATTTGTTTACATTATGGCTCACTTTTAAGTAAAACATTTCACAAACATCTTAAATTGTATATCAATAGATTTGTCGCTCAAATGCAAGACAAACGTATTTACACACTTTCTGGCTGTCCAAAAATAGCGACGAATTCTTTATACCAGAGATTCCGGATTCACAGAAAGACCAATAAGTTATTAGTAATAGTGGAAGTGGATAAGACAAAAATAGGTCATTTCTGATGAAAGCATCACTTTATGACATAAAGCACTTGGCTTGATATTATTTAACCTGGAAAACCGATTAACGTCAACAGGTAGCGACCATGAAACGTACAGATTGAATTGCGACATCTAGTGGTGTGGAGGTGAAGTGCTGCCTAAAATATTAGCTAATACACATGTGAAAGTTTTAATATTTTCTTTTGACTCAAACATAAACAATAAAACATTTTATTTAGGGTCAGTTGACATGACGTTTAAAGTAATTAAAATAAATAAGGGCCAATGTTACTTATAATTCTTATATAAAGATGACTAGAACACAGATAAAAAAAACATGGATAAAAAACAAATCTATCTATTCAAATTGACATTATCCTGCAGCATGACTGAATATGATGAACGTTAATAATAATTACTACTAAACATATGACATCTACATCTTTGCAGATGTTTTTATCATGAAGAATAAGGTTAATAATAAAAACATCATTTAATAAAAATCTGTGTGCAAACTTTCTCTGTCTTTTGCATTTATTGATCAACCCACAGACATACAAAACGTAAAGAATGCAGGACTCAAATAAAGATTCAGCAGGGAGGGAGTTTCATTGATAAAAAGCTTTGATATGAATTAATGTTCCTGAAGATTACAGATACAAAAGCTGGGGCAATACAAACATTGCAATAAAATCACAATCACAGATACCTTCATGTGGAAAGCAGACATTTCTTTAAGCAGAGTAAATCTGAATACACAAAGTTCTGAACTGTTCTGAAACACCCAAACAAGAAAAGGCACAATGATATTTACAGTGAGGTCAGGGTTAAATTTCAAGTGAATTCAGATTAAATACATATTCCAGTTTTCACTGAATTCAGTTTGTGTAGGTCTGATGCCCCTTGATCAGAATGATGTCAGAATAAGCTATAATCGTTTGACAGAGTACATTTTTTCATAATACTGCCAACACCAAAAAGGGGTCCAACGTGATGCATGTACAATTTGCCATCACATAATTTTAAATTACAGAACAATGAGTTTTTAGTGAGGTATATGTCACTCAGTTCTCCTAAAACCTGATTTTTAAACCATTGCAGTACAATTTTAGCCTGCTTGGAGTTTATCTGCCCGCATGTCTGATTACTGAATGCAGATTCGTTCTTTAGCTGTTTTTACATTCAGTTGAAAGCCACTGTTAAGTTAACTGGCTCAACTTCACATGCATCAAACCTGTTTCAGTATATTCAGTATTTGTGTACGTTTTACTAAATTCAGAGTAAATGGAAATCAAACTTACATTGATCTCTGAGTGGCAGTAAGAGCTGTATCACAAGTGTGAATGTAAACTATCTGCAGTGACAACTGGATTTAGACAGTCCCAAGTAAACACATTTTTCACCCACCAGAACACATTAAACAAAGACAACACAGAGCCAAAAACAAACAAAATCACAATTCATTAATGCAATAATGCAATCAAAGATTATTAACATAATTTATAAATAATGTCAAACATCAAAATGTGGATTTAGATATTTTACATGTAAAACTGAACAATACATACTCAACAACTGTTTCCTAAAATTAATGGTATAGCAATTAGTACTGTAGGTTAAAAGAATTAGAAATAAAAGGGTTTTATTGGCTTCTATAACATCATCAGTGTAATTACGACAGTGTTTGCTAACCAACAAAAGAAAGAGAGAGAAATTAGAAGCTATTTCTAACAAACTGAAACCTCATTCGTTTTGGTCCCCCGTTATCTTGACTTGATTCACACTCAGCTCATTAACTAAAGCCTCAAGAGAAAAAATCCATGACTGACATACAGAACTGAAACAAAAAGGTTTTTATAAAATCACACCCTGTTCTTTAGTTCACCGCTTAAGTGGACGTAACATTTTCTTACCATTTAGTATGTCTTAACAATTGTAATAGTGCACTATAATCAACTAAACAATTCAAAATACTCTACAGTAGATTTAACCTGACCTCCTGTTTATATTAGACAGCTGTCTGCCAATAATATGCTATAAACTGACTAAGGCAAGATGTAGCACTATGTTACAGTCTATATACAGCTGTTTTTAATTTCCAGAATTAACCGTGGTGCCTATTTTAAACCTTCATAAACCTTTAAATAAATAAATAAAACAGTTAACCAGAAATCACTTATGCATCTATTGAACCTGAAATTTCTTGACACATAAATTTAAACATTACAATGCATTTGTAACACTGGCTGCATGTGTAAACACAGATCACATGACAAAGGAACCACTATTCAACACATTCTCTATTCATAATACTTAAGTGATACTTTGTTTCAGATGTAAACGATAATAAATACACGTAAAAAGTTGTTACATTAGATGCAGTTACTATCAAGATATTTATGTTACTCTAACTTCAAGGCCATACAATTTTAAATGCTTGTTTAATAGATTTTACTATCTGGTATAAAACTTTACTTGATACTTGTGTCAACCAGCCTGCTCTGATCTGCCCTGACTACAAATCTCTTGGAATTTAGCCAAAATACATGAAGTTATTCATCATTTTCAAGTTATTCTCAGAAGTTAATCAGTTGCTAAAATGTGTATGGCCTGAGAGCACAACAAACATGGAATGTTTCAGAAATATGACGGCACCAGCCAATGAGAAAACCCTGAGACCAGAAGATTTGGCTGATTAGCCAATAAAACAGACGGTTAACAGACAGACTTTCAGTGTTGACCAGTGATAAACGAAAGACAAAACTAAAACTCATATTATCACAGGATTTTGTCAAATGGTGGCAAAAAGATTCCATGTCTTCAGTCTATTATCATCGACTCAAACCTTTGTTATTCTAAATCTGTTTGCTTTTCTTTCTTAGGTGAAATACAAAAGAGCATCATCAAATATTTTGATGGAAATTTGGGGAGTGGACAGGCCCATCCATTTTTAGAGTGGAAGGGTGGACGTTCTGCTAAACATCTATTTGTGTTGAACAGAAGAAAAACATACACTGGCAGTAAATGATTTGTATCAGTTCATGATTTGTGTAAACTGTCCCTTTATCCACTCTCAACATAAGTCTAAACTCAATTCAGTCTATCAGTATTATCTCAAATACCCCAAATGATGAAGGCAAATGTTTTCAGTGGTCTGCATTTGAAGCTGAAGCAATTATACATTTTACAACATCTCCAGTATGTTTAGGTTTAAGACAGACAATCAGCTTTTAACTGTTGTTGAATGAAATATAATGGAGTTAAAAAGCTTTTCAAAAGTTTCCTTAAACAACCGCAAACATTATTAGTTGATTATGGGTCAAAAACACAGAATCTATTATTTCAACAACATCAGGCAAATCTTTCCCTGGACTTTGTCATCAAGCACTTGTGGCATTTCCCAAAGACATGACACATCTAAAAACACAACAAAGTATTGTATAGTATACAATATTACGCTATAGCTAGCCTGGGTGATTGTTAGTCTCTGGAGTGTATAGCGATACAAAATGCATTCATCTTTCTGTTGTGGACAGAAATAAGAATATTTCCCCATTGGCAGTGGTAGAAGATAAATACGTAATAATCACAGGTTTAAAAATACTACAGAAATGCCTTTCAGCTGTGGTCAGGTAAAGCTGTCCAGAATGAGTGCTTTCACAAACATGTGGCAGTGAATTGACATTTGCTCGGAACCTCTAGAAAAATTGTAAACTTTGAAGTTTTCAGTAGACTCTTCCAGAAGTGGAATTCATGTTCCGGATCCCTTATCGGTCTGGATTGCACACGGCGCCGGGTCCAAAATGACCCCTGCTGTCTGTAGTTTCACAAAGGCTAGCTGTAATTTCTGTTGTATTTCTGTGCTAGTTATAGACCTATTAATAAGTGACAAGAATTATATCAGTCAAAGAGAAAAAAACCCTGTCATTTGCGAATTAAATACTTTTTCTTCATTACTACTAAACTCCATCTAGTTTTAGTTAGTGGTAAATAAATATGCAAATTATTTTGTGGGTGGGTGTATGTATATGAGTCACCGGGCCGTACTGGTTGGTTGAGTGACAGGTGTGTACAGGTACTTCCAGATGGCGTAGTAATGGACGCCCGCTCCCATGGCAACGAAGAGATGCCATATTGCGTGTGCAAAAGGAACTATCCCATCGCTTTTGAAGAACACAGTGCCCAGCAAATAACATCCTCCACCAATCAGCAGCTCACACAGACCTGACCTGTCTGCCTACAGAGGAAACACACAAGAAAAAATGACTTTCTGATTGTCAGTCATGACATTTGTTTTTAGTTTATAGGTGTGAATTTCTTTTACCATAGAAAGCATGACGAGGGCTGGAAAAACTCCCATAGTTACATAACAGATCAGCTCAATAACTTTAAACCTAAAACACAGAAAACATGTGAAACCTTCACCTTGACTACAGGATCACTAATTATTAAAGGGACAGTTCACTCAAAAAGAAACATTCTTCCATCATTTACTCACTCTCATGTCATTCCAAACCTGTATACATTTTTTACTTCTGAGGAACACAAAAGTAGATATTTTGAAGTATGTTGGTAACCGAACAACAGTGGTAACCATTGACTTCCATTATATGGACACAAAACCACTGAGACATTTCTCAAAATATCTGATCAGATATTTTCTTTTTGGGGTGAACTATCCCTTGAAGGTTAAAAACATTAAAAAAACGCTCTTAGCATTTGGTTATCTTAGTACACACCATCCAAACCGCACATGCACTCACCTCTCATGAAAGAAAAACACATAAGCAGTTCCAACTGAAGCCATCACCCAGACAACCCAACGCATGTGAGCGGCCCACGGTCCGAGCTCCCTCAGAGTCAGCCTGGCAGAGATTCAATACCACAACTCTTAACGTCTAAATAACTTTAAAAGTACCACATAGGTCATGGGTTTAAATCTTAGTTAACACAAGTAGCAATAAATGTAAACTCTGAATGCACTTTCACTTTGAATTATAGTCTGTAAAATGAATAATTGTAAATATATAATTAAAACACAAAACAGTGCAACTTGCTAACATGAAATGCTAAGTTAGGAGTTAAGAGAACTCCACCAACTGAACCTAAAGCAATGAATAGACGAATCTAATATTTGATTTCTGCATTAAAATTTATCAAGCCAAGCAGAGTATCTTTAGTTACCACTAAATTGCCAACTAACATAGTTGAGTATTAATTTAAAAGTAATTATTTTTGAATTTACAAATTATGACAATACATAATTACAAGTATTCTTTACTACCTCAAACTGCCACTTCAAATTTAATTCAAATTCAAACTCTGTAAATTGAGACTGTAAAAATTAATATTCTAGATGTTTCTAGATTTGCTTCATGAAGATCACATTGTCCTCACCAAGGTGTGTATGAAGCAGCAATGAAGAAGTAAATCACCATCCTGTCACACATGTGGAAACAGTGTTCAACTGATCTAAAACGAAGAGCAAGACTTCATTAGATCCCATTTCTTCAGTACAAAAGTGTTGCAGGAAAAATGAATAATCAAACAGCTTTTACCGAAGATGACTTTTCTTCCAGGAGATAGTGTGAAACACTGTGGATATGATGAAAAGGCTGGATAGTCCCGCCCCATACAGCCATGCTGAAACCTCTTCCCATTGGTCATCAGACAGGAAGTAGAGCAAGACTCCGCCCACAATACTGGGAATGATCCAGAGCTGAGTACCAAATACAAACGGAAGCTCATCAATGTTTAGACATCATGTAGAATTTGTTGTAGACGATGAGAAATCATTTATCATACGTGTCAAAACAAAGATATGTCATGTACACAACTCACCGCGTGTGTGGCACAGTTAGCAGCATGTTCATATTCTGTTGGCTGGTATCGTTTATTAAATGGTGCACGATTGTTCATAAATCTAAAACATAAAAAGTTGGGAAATTAAACAGTTAATGCACATATGATCTTAAACAACTCATTTAGTTTTATTTCTAGTCGTACTGCTTTAGTTCACTAAAGTTTAATTTTGTTTGATGGCATTGAATGAACTTGTGTAAGTGGCCCAGCTGTGCCAGACATATAACAATATTGGCTTGGGAGTTTGGGACAGAAACGTGTGCTTGGCATCGGCAAGCATTTCATAATCAAATGCAACAGAATTATTAATTTAGTTAGTGATTGACTCAGTATAACCAACTCTGTTCAACTTGGTTTAAATGGTGATCCACTATTGGAGTGGAGTTTAATTTGGTCTGACCCAAATTAAAATAATTCATTGTGAGTCAGAGATCATAAAATAAATAAATAACACTGAGAAGATTAAGCGAGGTACACCGAACATATACTGAACATCATCTTATGTCTGTGCATCCCTGTAACTTTTACACTGAAATTGGGATTGGGAAGGGTGTTTAGATTTGAATTAGAACTACATTTATCAAATATGAGCTTTTTTTTATTAGTTGTGTATTATTTACTGCTACTCGTAATCACTGTGTAGGTCAAATAACCGTGTGATTGATGATAACTTGTAGTGGTCTGGCAGTGACTGGTAACCATGACAACCAGCAGCTAGAGTTTTTCATCTTTTACACACAACCCTGCACACTGATGATGTCACTGTTGGCATGGTAACACGAGACTGTGACCGAACAGGAATGAGGCTGTTTTTCCCCCATTTACCACAAAAGTGACACATTAAAATAGTAATAGACATACACTGATTGAACAGTTGTGGTTCTGCTGTCAAATGAGGAACTTCATGAAGAACTTCTTACCAGTGAGATTCAAAGAGGAACATTGTGTCCCACTAACTCATTGTTTGTTACATTTTTGTGTGAAGTGTAGGACAAACATCTGACACACGGCAGTATGGCATTTATCAGTAACTGAAACCCATTAGATCCCACAAAATATATCACAGAACAAGAAACTCAGAGCATTAGAAGGCCATAATGGAACCACAAAACTGTACAAAACGTGTCCCTCCAGAACATGATCCATCCAAGAGCATCAGCTCAGAGTTGAAGCTCCTATTTCAACATCAAGCTACCAAAACACAGACTTGTACTGTTACTGAATGTATAAGAGACACAGTGGACAGTTGGGAGATTTTGTTTGATGTTTAAGTGTGATGGTGTTTTAGTCCTCAGTGAGTATAAAAATAACATGTAATTTACATGTGCTTCATAATGATCACCTAGTTCTGGACATAACCAGCATTTGTCCTCATTTCTATTGCTGGTAACCCAAATAACACGACCTAAATTTGATCTAGTGCACATATGCTGATCACAAACACAATCAACATCTCATGCTCCGAAACTCACATCATAATCTTCAATAATGCCTTTAAAACGACGTTTAAACGTAATAATAACTGAGTTTAGCGCATCACTCACAATATGTGCTTCCCAAACAGTTACACCCCGCAAACAGAACCGAACTGATCCAGATGTCACTGCTGGTATACGGTACCGAAACCCTGATAGTGGTGGTCTTACACGACCCTGTTTGTTGTCGGGTTTGAAACAGTTTTTCGGCCACCCTGCCAACCATTGTGCTTCACAAAGCGCTATTTTATACCAGGAAAAGCATAGAAACAACGTATCTGAACGTTATTGTTTCGTTCCCTATATGTTCCCTAGATAACAACCTAACGGGAACCCAATAGTAACGTCAGGGGAACGTTGTGTATGTGTTTGCTGGATGTTTATAGCTGACTCCACTCCCACACACATCGCGTTCACATCACGCCATATATCGCGTAATAAACCCGACACCGCCAAACAGACAAACGTTTCGCTTTTGTTGGTGTCACGACACAAAAGTCAGATGAAAGCGGAGCAGAAAACGACGCGATGAACTGAACGCAACGCGCGCGCGACGCGTTCATTCTCTATCGCGCGGTGCGCGTTTACTCACCTTACAAGTTTCATTTAAAAGCGTGAAGCCCAGCGGTTGCGCACGTGTGGAAAAATGAAGCGATTCAATGCAAACGGTGAGCTCGTCTTTCCCCGACACACGTATCGATGAAACGGATCATCTGGGCGCAGAAATACGGGACGAGTCGTTCATTGCGAGCAGCAATCCGGAAGTGGAGCGCGTAACGGTACCAGACGCTTCCTGCTGAAACATCTGCAACACACACACGCGTTACAAGCCTCACAACACAAGCTGTACTGCTTGTGTTATCTTAAACATGAATTATCTACATTTGTGCCATTATTCACACATGATGGCAGCCCTGCTTTGTTGCACATCAGTATTTGTGCCGAACCTCTAACCCTTATTGTCTCCTGCCCCATTTAGACAATTACAATGGCAGGAACCAGTTTAAGATGGTCCACAAAAAGCTTTATTGCATTAAATCGATTATACTTATACCACAAACCATTCATTGGTTGAACGTTCAAAAGGCAGCAAACCTCAGTGAACACAACGTGTGGATTAAATGAATTGCAAGATGCTTTGAAAAGTGTCTGCCAAACGCATAAAATCGGATCCATGAGGTTATCATATGAACAGGGCCCCAATGTTTAAACACACTGGTAAAATAAAGCTCTTAAACTCAGTAACAATGCAAGTTTTGTATTTTTATTGAACAATACAAAGTTAACATTCATCAACTAAAATCATTCGCTTCTTCAGTGCTGAAGTCATTCGCCATCATCTGCGCACGCGCACCGCTGAGAAAGCTTGTGGATTCAGACCTGCAGCTTCAATGAGCAGCTCATCTGCAACAAAACATGACATGAGGATCCAAAAACAAACTAAAAAAACTCCTGGGCCAGTAAGTCTGGCTCAGGGAGAGAGTTTACAATCAGGCCCACTGACCATGGATCAGATTAATAAACAGTTTCTCATCATTGCAGTTTATATCAAAGCAACAGATTTCAAACCACCACACGTGCAAACCCGAAACACTATATTTACAGTATTAATACAAATCTCACCCGTGTCTGAACATCCGCAACCAGGACTCAAGATGTTTCCACCTTCACTGAAATCTGACGGGAAAAAAAAAACTTTTTTATTTGCCCCTTGCAAACATCATCTTTATAAAAGCACATTAGGAGCCTCAGACTGCGTTTCAGAATCAGCCGCTGGCACGCAGCGTTCATATGAGGTGTCAGAAAAATGAGGATCATCGGCGGCTCCATCTCGACGCACCGCAGGCGCGCCTGACGCGTGCGATCTCGCGTCTGCTTTCACACAAACGTGTCTTCGCGACCAGCACACTTACCGTCGTTTCTTCTCCGTGAAGTTACAACCGCGACCGGATCGGTTTTCCGGCACGCGCACGCGCAATGGCGCCGCTCATCCAAACCCACGTGCTGCTGCGCGCGCCTCGTGGCGCACACCCGAGACTCTGAAAGTAAAATCTTGATGTCAACAAAGCGCATAAAAAACTTCTGCCATCAAATGAAACGTTGCCTGTAACCCCGTTCAAATCTACCTATACACAAACAAACCGCATATTATTCGTTTACAATGTAATCTTACAAAACTGCTTCACGCGGTTTGACTACATCTAAAGAGCGCTTTCAGAAGAAATACTTACAGGCCTGTAGTCGTTAATAAACTTGTCATTTTGTACAACAAGCTTCATATAACGCGACCCTCCCTCAGCAAAGAGACAGACGTGTGGATACGAGGCTATTTATAAGCGCTCTTCTTTGTGACTGACACCAGTGTTCAACACGATTAAGAAACTCACGCATGCCCTCTGCTGCTTAGGGTTATAATAAACTAAATACATCTCAAATAAATGTAAGATTTAACATGAATGAAGGTTAAAATCTGCCTCACCACATACATCTAATATCACATACCCTAACCAAAGACAAACAGTTATAAGAGTAAAACAACAGCGTTTATAATATAACAAATAAACGCCACACTTGGGTTTATCACATCATTTCAACTTGCGGGACATTTTGTTGTATTTCAAATGGGATATATCTGCTCAAGAGCTTATCAAAACATCAGCATCATCTTCAGTGCAAATCTCACCATGGTAGTTCTGCACTGGGAAGATGCAGTTCATTGGAACACCCAAATTCTGACTGCAAACCTCCATCTGGAAACAGTACTGCATGTGTGACAGGGACAAATCAAATTGTTACGATCAAAATCACTTGTTTTTTTCAGACTTTTGATGTATAATTCTTCTATAATGTTAACCAGTTTTGAAAAGCAACTGATTGGAAACCGTGTGACTGTTATGAGGGCAAGGAGTTGTCGTATCATACAATAAATCATACATTATACTGAAGAAAATGTTAAAAACACAATTAAAAAAAGTAAAATCAAATACTAAACATTACATTGATATATTTGATTGATATACAGTATTTGATATTGATTATATAGGTTATGCATGTAATAAATCAAACACAAATACATTACATCTGAAGAAAAACATACAGGATGAAGAGAAAAGAGGGAAAAATGTTCAATATGCTGGAACATGTATAAGACTGATAAAGATGAGGGATGTGGCCTCTAATCTGCCTGTCAGACACTATTTAGATTTGACATTTTCATTGGTTTTAACATGTAATCTATCATTTGCTATTTTCACAAGATCACTGAGTGCCCTCAAAATCAAAACATCAATGTCATCGTTCGTGTCAATTTCCTCATGATAGTTCTTCACAGGGAAGATGTGGCTCACTGGAACACCCACAAGATTTTTGCACTCCTCCATCTGAAGAGAAACACATGAGAAATATCTGAATACAGCATCTGTTAGTGTCTGATGCCCGTGTGTATCAACCACAAGGTTATTTATCATCAGATGTTGGACCGGAATAAACTTTCAAAATATTATGAATGACTAATTTGACTTTGTTCACCCACTTTGTTCTTCTCATAAATGATTCTTTTTGCTTCAGGTGACCTATATACACAACTGGAGTCATTTGGATTACTTTAGTAATGGTTGGATGCAAGTTTTGGAGCTTCAAAATCTCGGGCACTATTTAAAAACGTTTGTAAATGTTTATGTACTAAATATGTGATTGCATATTTAGAGCATAAACATTCATTTAGCTCTGATATTCAGCAAACAAAAGCCAGAGGGCCTGACGCTACATTCAAGTTACAGGAAGAGATATTTTTGACATAAATACCTTCTCTTTGATCTTCTTACTGATGTAGACATTCTTTAAATCTTTTTCGACCAGAGGACATAATTCATCAATTCTTGTCATAATGACTGCCTGAGGAATTTCTGTGAAACATTACCATAAATGCAAGCGATTACTCATTTTGATATGTACAATAAGAATTTTAGGTTGATGTACATTTTAATCCAACAGTTAAGACTTCAAAACTTAAATACAAAATACACAAGAAAAGCAAATGATTGAATATCAACACAAATGTAAAAAATATCAGCTGATGGTGGATTTCATATAAAGCAACAATGTAACATAATTAGTTCTTTTTTATAATGAGTAATACAATATTATTACAAACTGTGCCTAAAACTGTACAAATCTAATAAAAGTGTGTGTTATTAAATTTGAGATTTTATAAATTATGAGGCATTTATGTTTTGGTTATTATTTTGATCTTTTGCTGTTTACTTACCCAGTTCACTGGCCTTTGCCCGAATTTCTTTCATTTTTTCAATGACATCCTGCCCCATGAGAGATAATTTATCAGCTGCCATGACATAAACCAGGCAGTAAATCTGTTCCTGAGGGGTGGGGTTGCTTTTGCAGACCCCGTCGTCAGCAGAAGATGCTGGATTCAACTGGATGCACAAATAAAAGACAGAGAAACATCGTAATCAAAAGTAATTCATATCAAGAAGAAATGAGAAAAACTGCAGTATTATCTATGCTGTCCATTCAAACATATTCAGTTTGGTTTTTGGAGGGTCCCGCCCTGCAGAGTTCAGCTTCATCCCCTTTTCTGCCTGTGATTTTAATCCAGAAGACCCTTGAGTTAAAGATCAATTCTGCAGTTTGTGGCCCTCCAGGAACTGAATCACCCTGTTGTATGTACTGCAGAACTTCCGTGTGTTTCTTCACCTTGTATCCTTCTGGCAGATGCCCCTTTATAGCTTTGACCACATCATCTGGATGTGCACCAGATGACCTCCCAGGCTCCAGACCCATGATGTCATTAAAGACAAACGGCAGAATAGAATCTTCATTTCTGATGCAATAGGTCCTGTACTATGAGATAAACCCAGAAATGTGACAAGAGAAATGAAGAATTGTTTTACAGACAGCTGTGCAGGGGTGGGGGGTATTGATCTAACAAAAAACGTATTGTTCATTGTTAGATCATGTTTAAACTACTATGTGTGTTTTATACAATGACTTTAACAATGACTGGGTGAGATCCCTTGATTCTAAAGTAAATTCTTTTAAAGTAAAAATCTTTCACACGTTTACTTACTATTTTTGTAAAAGATGTACCAGATGTAGCATCAGCCAGGGCCTCGGTGGTGATCCTCTTTTGGAAAGCACTATTGATTGAGTTGATGAAGCTGGATTTTCCAGCTCCAACTTCACCGGTTAGTAAAATCCGGACATATTCTACATCTGGATGACTCAGTTGAAACTCCCTTAGCTCTGTCTCCAAATGTGTTTTCCTTCTATTCACATAGGGTCATGATTTACAGATAAGATGTTTTAAATGACACTTTTGTTTGTAGGTCCACAGATAAAAATGTTCCATCACAGCCTTTAAGCAATCAGAAATGTTGGTACAATTTTTCCCCACTTACCCCCAGGGCGTGTTCCTCCATGGTCTGTCAAATTCTGTAAAAACATAATCATATAGATTCTAGTTTAAATTCTGTAGCTGATATGCTAATGGTAACAGATCTCTACAGTTAAGAAATCTTAAACCGCCCAATCAGGTTTGATAATCAACACTCAAGTTTGTCAACACGAAAGCACCAACACTGCAAACTAACTATCAGCATATAAACATAAAAGTGGTTTTGCTTTAATTAGCTGTGGAATGTGTCTCAGTCGGCACACAAACATTATATGATTACAAATGAGATTTACCTCAACAATTGAGGTATAAATAAATTCCTTTCCTCCCTTATCTATATTCCTTACCGGGAATACTTACCCGGCGAGGGTGTGTTGTTTTGTTTTGACTGTGATCCTCCCATTTGTGATTTCTTGCTGTTATTTTGTTTTGTAAATTTAGCATATACTCTTAGCAAAAAGGTATAACAGAGAGTACAGAGCTAAACAAATTCTTACATCCGTGTCACTGACGGCTCAGCTGTGGTTTGAGGCTCAGAGACTTTATGTGCTTCTCTAGTGTAACTTTCATTTTCATTTTGTTAAAGCAGGTTTTGACCTGTTTTGCCCTTAAAGGCCAAACAAAGCAACACAGGTATCAGGTCAGAACATCATCAAAACAATATGACACAACCTGCATCTGTGTTTCACAGGTGTGTTCTGCACATTTTGTAGTCGTAAGCTGTTTCGGAAACAGCCATTTCTAAATTTTAAGATAAGAAACTCGTAAATGTTAAACGTGACATACATGCATCTGTCGGACTGCAGCAGGTTTTATCCAGAGTGACTTGGTGCATTTAACCTGTTCATCTGATCAAACAAAAGAAGACAAAACACAGCAGCTCATATTTAGTGTTTATGTCATGAGTTAGTGGTTTAAAGCAATCGATCATCAGCTAGATGAACAATCACAACATCAACAACATCATCAGCCAAACGCACAAACCTTTATTTACGTTACATCTGCATTATTCAGAGTTTTCTAGACGTGTTTTATTTATAAAGCACATTTAAACAACCTATGTCGACCTAAATACTGTAGAGAATACATTGCACTTCATAACACGTCATAAGCAATCGCAAGGTAAAAT
Organism: Ambastaia sidthimunki; assembly: GCA_036877625.1. NCBI lineage: Eukaryota > Metazoa > Chordata > Actinopteri > Cypriniformes > Botiidae > Ambastaia > Ambastaia sidthimunki. Next base: position 40,755 of record JAZGTK010001309.1, read on the forward strand.
AGAGACAACATTAAAAGCACAAGAGAAGAGGCGAGATTTTTAAGGAGTTTAGAATTCAGACACTGTAGAGGCAGCTTTAAACATTGTGCACTGCAGAGAATATAATCAAAGCAGATAAGATGCATGAACTTCAGTTTAAAGCACCTTTCATTAATCTTTTATTAGCAGAACGCACAATCTGCTCAAAAGCTTTTAAAATCAGAACATCAACATCATCTTCAGTGTCAATCTCATCATGGTAGTTCTTCACTGGGAAGATGCAGGTCATTGGAACACCCAAATTCTGACTGCAAACCTCCATCTGGAAATAGATGGTAAATGAAATATTTTGACTATAAAATTGTGAACAACAGTTACAGCAATTCAAATACACATAAACTATTGGTGTGATGTACCATTTCTTTGATCTTCTTGCTGGTGTAGATCTTCTTCAGATCTTCATTCACCAGTGGACAAGCTTCATCCACTTTGGTCAGGACAACCACTTGAGGAAGCCCTACAGTGACGACACAGAGACAATGCAAATGATCTACAACAAGGAACAGTTTATTTTTCATATCTTTTAAACATTTTTTACTGCTTTTATACTGAATTTTACCTTTCTCCTTAATCCTGAGGCGCACAAGTCTCAACTTATCAAAAAGTTGATCTATCATGTGAATTGTATTTGCAGCTATGATGTAAACCAGGCAGAAAGTCTGATCAGAGACTGAAGGGTTCTGCTTGTACTCTTCATCCTCAGAAGTGATGGGCTTGTTTTCTTTGAACTAGGTTTGTGAAAAAAGGGACAATGTAGAAAATATGAGAAAGTGCAGACAAACAAATCTTCAGTTAAACAGTTTCATTGTGAAATTAATGTAGTGTTTTATTACTGTATAGTCCTCCATCACATGGCCAAATATGGTGCTAATGATGTCATCGACTTGTAACCCAGACAACAATTCAGCTTCTAAACCCATTATGTCACCGATGACAAAAGGCAGCTCTCCATGTTCATTTCTGATTTGATATGTACTGAGCTACAAACAAGACCAAAATACAGGATATCAACAGTTATGAGCTTACAGTCTGTGTTTTTAGGAATAAAAATACATTTTCAGATATATTTCTTTGATAAATTCTCCGCTGCTGTAAATACATGAGTGTAATATGATCAGTAAATAATACATACATTTTTGGTGAAGCTTTGACCAGCAGTTGAATCAGCCAGTGCTTCAGTAACAATCTCTCCTTGAAAAGCACTATTGACTGAATTAATAAAGCTGGACTTTCCTGCTCCAACTTGTCCAGCTACCAGAATCCTGACA
>JAZGTK010001310.1:0-42025 GCA_036877625.1 Ambastaia sidthimunki
CTGAATCATGGACTGAATCATACTGTATGTGGCAAGCGGAAAGGTGGGAGGTGTAAAGAGATACTGAAACTGGATTCAAAAACAGTGAAACAACATGCCATTAGGCCAAAACACAAGGATATCTTATCTAGTCAACATGAAACAGCACTCATATCTCATTTACTGGCATAACACAACATATTTCCAGGTAAATCTGTTTTTCCAGCTAGAAAAAGTGTAGGTGGGGTTGTTTTGATATTGGGAATTGGATCTCTAAAACAGGTGGTTTTAGGCATGGGTTGAAGGCTTAATAAAAGACCTGGTGATAAAAGTCAGTCACAAGCAGAGCATGTTAAAAGAACACATTTTGAAGTAACTAACTTTTGGGTGAACCATCCCTTTAACACTTACATGAATTGAAAGAGTGTAATTTAATGAATTGGATGACCAAACAAATCATGTTGCCCTGGAGGTGGTACCAATGAGGTAAATACATTTTAAAAAGTCAGTAAAAGCAGATTAGTAGATTTATGGGTTTGGTGTTATTGTAAGAAAAAAAAAAAGTACCTGTTTGTGTGATTGTTTTGAAGTGGGTTAGTTACACAAAAATCTTCCGCTGACTTTTACATTGTACCACTCTGATGAGGTTGGTGTCGAGGTTGGTTTAAGAAGTAAATAAATAAGGAGATTAATGGTTCATCAGGATTGCTGTTTGCATTTCTGAACATTTAAATGTCAGTCTGTACTTTAGCTCACTTATAGAGCCTTTGAGAAATTTGTCTCATCCTCACAGGGTCTGTAATGCCCAAACAGAAGAAATATGTTCTTTTTGCCGCATTTTAATGTGCAATCATTGCAGCAGGCCAGATTTGTCCTGTGGAGTGGACATAACGCATGAATAATGTATGGCTGGAGGAACAGAAAGACAGAGAGAGATTGCCCTGCTTATGGTGAAGTCAGCTGAGTCTGGCCTGCACAAAAGAATCAGGTCACATCAACACAGCTGGCAGGCTAAAGCAAAATAAGTGAAAGAAATGCCACAGGTAAAAAGGACTGCAGATGTTGTTTTTCTTTCTGTACCTTCAAAACTACAAATGTAGGTTAGAAATCTGTCCCAAAAGACCACAAATAAATTTGCAATTCTGTTTTTACTAGTTTAATGGCATTTTTTAATATTAGGAAAATTAAATCACATCATAGGAACACAATGTAAAATTACATTTGTTATTTAGTTTTGCAGCCTGCTGGACTAATGACTGACCTATTTACACTGCAGAATTGTCACACTTAACGTTGATCCATATCACTGTCTTAAAACTAAAAAAGGAAATGCTGGATGAGGCAACAGTAATATGTAAATACCCAAAGTTGCATAAACCCAGAGAAAGAATTAAAAGCTTGATATCTGAGAGGCTTGCTTGGGCTTTCACAGAATTAAGAGGCAATGGAGATACCTCAGTTTCACTCAACTTTTGAACAGATGCCATCTTACATTAATATATTAATACAGGACCACTAATGTAATTTTGGTTACATCGCATTTTATATTTAGACTGACTGGATATTATAGCAAATGGATATTTTGTCAATCGCAAACCACAGGAAACAGAGTTGCTGTATTCATTTACTATTGAGCTTATCGATTTTTGACACTGAGGTGTACCAGTCAAAGGCCTACGGATGCAGCTGTAGTTTTATAGTTGGTTTGTGAGTTGTGTGGATTGCTCTCAGGTGAGCGGTAGACTCTTTGGTCTGATGGAACCTATAATCTGAGAAAACAATCTGATTGGTCAAGTAACAAATATGTTAGAGTTTAATGAGCATACATAGTAGACAAATGTCCCTATGAGACAAGTTTCCCTATGACCCAAGTAAAGGTGCACGATGCATGATTTTTTAAAAGAATAAAGGATTATTCTATTCTCAACATAATGGATTTAAAAATAATTCCTTTTAATCATTACTTATGATGATGTGGTTTTATTTGTGTTTACAGAAACTGCTTATTGTTCATCGTTTTGGGGTGCTTAAGACCATAAATGTTTTGTCAACCATAAATATATTTCAATATATTTTCAGAAATATTGCTAGACAAAACCTTATTTGTTGGCTAGGGTCGAGAGGAGCCATTTAAAGCTACATTCAAACTTTTGGACCTTTAAAACAATGAATCGTGTTAAATTGCATAAGACAGAGAAAAATCTTGGAACGTTTCCCCCAAGAAACCTAAAACTAAAACACAATGGATGACATGGGGGTGAGTATATTATCTGGAAATTTTCATTTTGTGGGGTTAGCATCCTTTAAAGCTACTATCGTGCTATAAAGCAAATGTCGTGTGACAGAGCTGAGATGGTGTAATGCTGCCCTCTGCTGACTGCAGGTGATGTTTTAACGGCTGTCATAATTCACAGTTACAAACTATTATTTTAAAATATTAAAACTATTATGGCGATGACCATAATAGTTAGGATAATAGTTATATACCATAATAGTTAGACCACTTCCAGACAAACCAAAACTTTGCTGAGACAAAAACGTTTGAAAACATTATTCTGATTTCCTAGAAGTTCATGTTGGCTTGTCCATGATAAAGTTGATTACTGCAAAAAATATAAAAAATAAGTTATTAAAAAACACAAGATCAAACAATGTCAAAATCACTAATACTTCAGTAAAACTGTCTAACAGCAATACAGGATAAAAAATAAACTTGTGATGGCACGAAGAACTATCGAAGAATCAGAACCAGTTGTTATTTTTATTATTGAATTATTAGCAGTTAACTACTATTTATTTATTTAGCATTTACTGGTAGATCGTATCAACAAATGGTGGCAGGCAAAAACTAGACAAACTCGTTGCACATTGCGTGCCCGACAAAAAACATACTCTTTAGTTTCTTGTTGAAGCAGGGTAAGAGATTTGACCCAACCCTGTTCGTTTACAGTTTGATCTGTTTTGAGGGGTGCATTTTTTTGGTTTAAGTTCTCTGTAAATGTAACTTTTAAACGGTACATTTTCTAAGCCTCACATCTACTGTAGCATATTTTATGATAGAATAAAGGATTAGGAGTACACAAACTATAGAGCAGATCCCAGCAAGCGCATTCGATTCTGAGACAAGTAATGAAGAAGATGATGATGATGTTGTTGTTGTTGTTGTCCAGCTAAAAATGTTCAGCAGTGTAAAACAGTCATCTTGAGTCTCAGAGAGCCAAAGCACAGCACAATTTATGTGTCTGATTAAACACACCTGATTCAAATCATTAGCAATGACATCTACATACTGAACACAAACATATAAAATGTGTCATGTTATGTGCCATGCGCAGGGCTAAATAAGTGGTGCTTCCTATTTACTCACTACGTCACTTTTCTATTTACTTCCTATTTACGTCACTTTTTCTGCCCTAAATAACCGGTCTGAGAATGTTACATCAAATATACTGAATCGACGTCTCTCCATCTTTCCATGAGTGGAGTCAATGATTTTGATGTGATTAGCGCAAACATTGTAACCTGACATGTCAACATGACTCAACCATTGGTGAACTCTTTAGCTGCCTAGCAACCTAGCACTAAATGTGACCTACTTTGAGGAACATTTTATGTTAAACAGTTGCAGGCAAATATCCAGATATGTTGACACATTTTTATATGTTAAAAACAAAATTAAAAATAGCTTTTGAATTTATTTTTAGAAAAGTAAGAAATAAGACAAAATATAAGGGTGCATTGCAGCATAATAAATAAAAATAATAAACAAAGAATGTTTGTGGCAGTTCTGTAGTGCCCCTGGGCACATGCCCAATTTCCAAAGTGTTTAATCCGGCCCTGATGCCCTTGTGTTTTACAACAATGCACTGTCAATTCAGAGACAGACTATAGATAAATACATGCACATAAATAAACAGCTAAAGAAGGAAAGGGAGAATAAACAGGATTAGAAAATTATACAGGATTTTTTTTATTGCACGAGGGGTGTTCATACACAAACTTCACCGAAGATAAACAAATCCTGGTGACTACATAAATAGATCTCTGATTGCTCTCACCATGGTTACTATATCCATGGAGACTCCATGGACACCACATACTGTGGCAATCTAATGAAACCAAGGCAAAAGGGGCCAAGCTATGTTTGCATTCTACAAAAGCAGGTCATTAAAAGTTTTGTATGAACAGTTATGTTATAAAATCAGATACAAATAAGTATGTTGTCAATCATCAAAACTTTAATAATAAAAAAGCACATCAAAAATGAAAATAAAACAATATTAAAAGAAACAAACAATATTTGACATAGTCAATAGTCCACTACATGTAAAGGTGCCATAACTAAACGGTTTCCTTTGACAGACATGTCTGTACTATATAAATGATTGTGGCAATTATTACAGTTGCAAAAAAAAATGTTTTTCACCTTCTGCTTCTCCAAGAACCATCATTGCCTCAATGTGTCCAATCGTTCAAACTATTCCTTGAATATTCAAATCATAAAAAGATATTTCAAGTAACAATATCAATAAGAATAATAAACAAAAAAATAAAAAATAAACACAAGGCAGTACAAATAAAGTGATACACAATTTTATGTAAAGTGTATAAAAACAGCTATTAAGAACCGTTATTTAAAGTATATAAAAAATCTGAAGAAATCAAAAGACATACACTACTATGAAAAACAACAGCACATTCGCAAATACATAATGATGTATGTCATGTTGGGTTTTTTTTTAGCAATTACTGACAACAGCCTGTATCACAGAGAAAATACTTTGTTTCTAAAACAGGTACTAACATACATTGTGGTCTCTGAAACAAAAGAACAATTTCTCTACATCTGGACCTGTTGCACAGGTAAAACACTTTAGCTACAGCATTTTACAAAAGAAATCATATAAAATAAATAAATCAATAACACAAAACTTTGGTTCAACACACAAGACTGTCCCTGTGCCAATACTGCAAAATGTTTTTTTCCAAATGATTGTGAAATTATTAAGCAATATAGAAATTACATTTATTTGTAGTGTAGGATAGTACCAATGCAACTGACTTGTAAACTTTTTTAACTGTTTAAAAAGATTGTTTTGATAAGATTGGTAAAACATGGCACTGATAATTGAACCCCATTTCCATATATTTCATATGAAATATATGTTACATATGAAATATATGTTTATATATTTCGAAAAACAAAGAATATCCATACAGTATGCATAAAACAGAGTCATTGTGTATGCAGAACCGAAGCCTCATAAAACAAGGCCACAAATAATTAGTCTAAGGACAATCCTATTTCATTTACTAGAATTCCTCAGTGTAACATGCTCACTAAGAAAGTACAAATCATTCCAAAGTGAGACACATCGGTCATACAAACAAACAGTTGATTTATTGTTTAAACTTCAGGCTACGGTAGCCACTGCGTCACAGTCAGCAGTGTTCTCCACATCTGCCGTCTTGGTTTCATCCTGGTTCTTGTTCCAGCAAGACAAAGCAGACATGAAGAGAGCCGCTCCACCCAGCAACACAAAGCTTCCGCTGAAATAGAACGCCAGGTCGTACGAGTGCATCCAGTCATAAATCCAGCCTGGAGTGAACAAAAACAACAGGTGGTAAGTCTGTACCTGGGTTGTAGGTAAATTCTTGAATTGTAAGTAAGGTAGCAAACAGGCTGCAGAAATGTGATTCAAATACAAAAGTAAGGAAGTAGAAAGAAATTCGTATTTTATATGGCTTGTATTTATAAACAATGAAGCAGCAATGCCCAATCTGTGAACGAGTCAATGTTGCCTATGGATCAGATCTTTAACATATCCAATTTTATATATGTTGTCTGAATACTTTGTTCAGCAGACCTCACTGGAGAGGAAGAGGTTTTGTGAATAACAATGTTTTTTTATAGTTACAATAGTTCTTTTTCTCACACACAGTTATTATAAGCTATCAGAAGAATATGCTTTTATGGCGATTTCTGGAGTATTAAGTTAACAATCGGAGGCCTCAAATCATGGTTATAAAGACTTTACCTGCGACTGGGGGTCCAAGCATGATACTGAATCCACCAAAGAACATCAAGATTCCGTATGCCTCAGTCAGACGATCCATTCCTACAACTTTAGTGGTCATGTAGGGTATGACAGACCAGTTCCCTGAGAAGAACCCAAGCACTGCCGAGATGACCTGCAGCCCGGCGTAGTTCTTGGTGATGGGGATTATCAGAAGAGCGACCCCAGTGCCCAGCAAAGTAAAGGCATATAGGAAGATGCTGTTCATCCACCTGATGTCCATGATGATGCCTAGCAACAGCTTTCCCACCCCAGCAGCAATGGAAACGATTGAGACCAGAGGAATGGTGCTGATGCCGTCAATCAGACCCTCACTCTGAGCTAAGTCCTCCAGGAAGAGGAGAGGGGGATACGTTCCCAGGCAACAGACAAACAGAGACACACATGTGGCCGCGAAGACCCTGTTCCGAAGCAGATCTCTAGCCGAGTGTAAGTATTCTGAATATTCCTTCTGTTTAGTTTTTATGAGCTTCACCAATGCTGCATAACTTAACAAGCTTTTCGTGTAAGGTGGAGGGTCTTTCGTCTCCCCTGTCATGAGAACCTTGGTGATGGACCGGTTCTTCTCGGTAGCTTCCTCAGCAACAGGGGGCTTTTCTCGAAGCTTGCCTTCGGCCTTCTCGGCCAGAGCTTGTCTCTGTTTAAGGTAGTAAGCTGGCAGGTGCAGTGGTCTCATGAGTCCAGCACAGGCGATGATGTTTAGTGCAAAGCAACCAATCAGCAAAAGGCAGCCGTCAAGTCCAAAGAGAAGGATGAACTCGTTCTGTGCAGTGGCATAAAGGAAACCTCCAATACTTGTACCTGAAAACATTAAGACAGTTTGAGAGATATTTAGGGTTCATTAAGTATCAAAGAACATAAAGGTCATGTTGCACATTGAAAGCAAAACATTTTGATTGCTGAATGTTTCAGATTGTAAGTAAGGAATACAAAACTTGCATATCTAATAATATGACATTTCACAATTGCTTAAATTACAATGCATGCCATTTATAACACTTAGCCACTGAAAATATTAAGGAAATGTTTTTTATTCAATTATATATACATGAACATACTTTCACCTGTTGAAAATTTTATGCCTCTACAGCACTGAATTTTTACACATTAAAGGTGTTTGAAATTGTGAAGATAATACATTTTGTCAAGTGTCTAAAACTTACTACCTGATAGTGTCATATTTTTGACTTTGCAATAAACTATTATTATAATTGATTATTATAATTGTTACCTGTTGTAACAATGCCGAGAGCAAGACCACGTCTCTTGTCAAAATACTGGCATGTGATGGTGACAGATGCAGCATAAACCAGCCCACAGCCCAAACCTGCACAGGACAAACATAAAGAAGTTAGAAACAATCCTGACAATTTGCTGATTTGTCATTTTTGTTATCTGATTGACAGGCCATAGCAAATAAGCTGCAAATAACTAGGACCACTAACATAAATAGTATTTAACTTCCAAAATCTACAAACAGTTTCGTCAGTAGATCAATGTATAATGCACAAGTTGTTGGGGATCTTCTCTGTGTTTTAATTTGGGGTAAATATTTGTGCAGTGTGTGACAATCCATTCGATCAGTCCTGTGTGATCTCAGATCATGTTTACACTTTAACATGCAATCTGTATCCAGATGTTGTTCACATACCCATTAAAAAGACAAGTGGAAATGTGTTTGTAATCGGAATGTTATGTGAATGGTGTTTCCTGGTACAGAGGTAGTGGAGAATGCATTGTGATCAGATTTGAGTGTAAATGCAATCCAGCCGTCATATCTGTATTCGCAGATCTTTATACATTTTACGAAACTTTAAATGCATAGCCCCACAACTGGAAGTTCCCTGCAACTAGCACTTCAGGTCGACTTTGCACAAAAAATTACGACCTTATTTAAGCAGAGATCTTATCAGCTATCCACATACCGAAGCCACTTGATGGTGATGATGACAAATGCAGAAATGCAGTGTCCTGTTTGACAGATAATCTGATCTGCTTGATCAGATCATGATAGTCACAAGTTAATGCCATGTGTAAATGCAGCCGTATTTGCTGTCAATAAGTTGTTTTATGTAAATGTTAGTCATTAAAAAACCCAAACCATCCACTAATTTAGGGACTGGAGGCAGATTGATGCAAATCTTCAATGATACTCACCAACAACTATTCCATAGGAGAATATGAGGAACTGAACATTGGGTGCAAAAGCACTGAGCATGAGGCCACCAGAGACCATGACCCCACTGAAGATGGTCACTGGTCTTGCCCCAAAGTTCACAACACAGGCACTGCAGATGGGACCTGTGGCAAAAAAGGAAATATTATATTGCATAGTACATCATTTCTATTGACTTATGGTAGGAAAAACAAAGCACATGACGTCAAAAACATCAGTGGCACAGAAAATCATTATTCAGGATTGTGGAGCTATTGATTTGACACACTACTGTTTATTTCAGAATAAAAAACATGTTTCATAACATGAGGTTAAATTAAGGGGGTTGAGAACAAGCTTCACCATTATCATTTACAAAGTTTCCATGTGAAAAATTGATTAACTGAACAGCTTTTTGCTTCATTTGCTTTATTGTTTATTTGCTCGTGTTTCTAAAGCTCAACTGGTGAAGGATGATTCTAGCAATGCCAAAGTCAAATTTCCATAGAATTCCCACAGAATTCATTTTACAAACAAAAAAAATATTTTATCATTTAAAATCTCTATTTTACTTAGTAAAATGCATACATGTTTTAGTTTATGTATGTAATTAACTATTGCATGGAGATGTGTGTTTTTGTACCCCATTATAATTACATTTATATTTAACAACTACAGTTTTTGCCATAGATCTACATCTTGGACTATTGTGTGTTACAAAGAATTTAAACACACTAAATTACAGGTAAGATACAGCTCTAGATTACAGACAAATAACTTGTAGTTACAACTAATAAACTAATAATAAAGGATACAGCTTATTGATCAAACATGAAATCAATAAACTACATTTCATTATATGTAACTAAATTTAAAATACTACAACAGTAGTCTATGTATAAATGATTGCAATGAGGCATATTTGTAGCTGTAACGAATTGCAGCTTCAAGATGTGTGTTATGTAAACTGTGGCCTTTATCCTTGCTGTCTGTGTGCCCGACTCTCATGCCAATGTGGTTGTCAGTTCCGATACGGAGCAGATTGATTGGAGCCCGTTACACAGGCACTGTAAATTTAAGCATGAATTTTATATCAACTGTTCAAACTTACTAGCAATAAGTCCGACTCCAGACACAAGAGAGCCAACCCATGCCGTCATGCCTTTGCTGTCCTGGAAGGTGTTCAGCCACTCTGGGTACAGCACCCCCACAGACTGGGGTGAGCCATAGGCCAAGAGCTGTCCCATGAAAGAAGCAACCACAATGGCCCAACCCCATCCACCATCCGGAGCTTTCTTTGTGTTTTGAGAGCTCATGTTTACACTGGGTTCCTAAAATTTAAATAGTTAAAGAAATAGTTGAAAATTCTTTCATTTATTCATATGATTCCAAATCTGTATGGCTTACTTTCCTCTGTGGGGCACAATGATATTTTGGTGATATTTTAAACAGCCCCAGTCTTTTTACTTTAATTACAGCATCTCATCTGTTGTGTTAATTACAACATCCTGACAAATATCTTTTTGAGTTCCACAGAAGGAAAAAATCAAGTGGGTTTGCATGATAACATAGTTTCATTTTATTTGGAGACATAACAGGTAACACATAGTAGGCCTAATGTAATAAAAGCTTTCTTCATTTGTTTAGTCTCAGATACACAGACTGAACTATTGAAAGTAGGTTGCATTACCTCAATAAGGAAACAAGAACTCTTTAACTATTAAAGTTGGAGAACAACATCTTTGACAGGATTATAGAATGGATGTGTATGCGTACAGTACACAGCGCCGCGCACAAGCGCGCGGCACAGGATAGCGCACCACTGCAGCCGCGCGCGCACTCCACCACTGCATTATTGTTGCTCTCATTTATTAACATCTTTAACTTTTTCATTTCACAAAGCTAAATTATTTCTGTAAACAAGACCAATGAGATAATCGTAACACCACAGAAGCACACAAGTACCGAACGCCAAAGTGCATGTGTGAATGTAACAGCGTATCTTATGAGAGATCGCCTGTATGTTAACATATGACGACATCTCATAAGGTTATTTAAGGAATAATATTAAATCTCTTACCTCTCCAAACGGTATATGATGCTCTTCTTGGTGAATTCAGTTCAGGGTGTTGAACTGGATCTTCGGACAATACACCGTTTTAAATGTCATATCGTGAAAATATAGAAAAGGACATAAGCGATATGAATGTTTGTGGATGTGTTATAAAGAATCACCCCGCTCTGTTCTCCATCATCATGCGCTCTGAGCCGCAAGAGCTCCCGGCTTTTGTTCAGGGTTTAAACCGGTTTGAAGCTGTTCTCGCTGGTCCAGCTTCACATTTCGATGCTTTAACTTCCTTTATTATTCAATGACAATAAACGCGACCGGGGCCGTTTTGACCATATAACATCATTTATCTATCTCTGACACTGAAACGATGAGTTTTAACCACAGGTCTATATGTTTATATATGTTTATATATGTCACAAATGCATATATAAACATGCCATTTGCGGAAGTTTTGACTTGCAAGGTTTGTACCAAACCGAAAGATAAACGTGGAATAAAAATTCAATTCTTTTTAATAACCATCCACGGAGATCCTGAAACAGACCCTTTGGTGGGTGTGTGTGTACATGGTTTTCTTGTAATTACCAAGATATCACCAATATTATTTTCAGCTTCTTTTCTGATCACGTTTTGCGATGGGTGATGACCGATAGAGGGAGAAATGTGGGGAGATCCGTTAATATGCTGCAGCAGGTTTATCTTACTGTACAACAATGCTATGTACAGCTTGTGCCAGTTGTAAAACAGGCAAGCATAATGTTGCATGCATAATGTCATAATGTATGTTATTTATGACAAACAAATCAGAATAACTGAACCAGATATTAAGGCTTTAATAGTTTGATACGGGGATAGACTAGATGGTGCTTAAACTTAACAGTACAATGAGTTAAGGCTCAATGGTGTCTTGTCTGTACATGATGGCAGTAAACCTTCAGACTTTACATTCATTGGTCAACAGTTAAAAATAAAAGCTAAGTGGGGCTCTGAAAAAAATGTACTGAAACATAATGACAAGTAAAACTTTTTCTTTCCATACAAAGACAAAATAGTCTCCCAGAAGTAAAAAGAAAACAAAAGCAAAACATTAAATATACTCTTTGTTTTCAGAAGAATAACCTAATGTATGGTTTCAAAACCAGTAAACTGCAAAGAAAATAAAAGAAATTAAACACTCTGCAGACACACCCTGTAGTATAATGATAAGCTCTGATGCCATGCTGGACTGATGCTGGAGGAAGAAGTTTTTATGAACATTATGTATCCTTACAGCAGCCATCTGGCCATGACTTCAGACAAACTGTGCCTTAATTACAATTAAACTGCTTAGTACCAGAAAATGCACAATCCTTTTACTTTGATCTTAACTCTGCAATGAATTGTTGTAGCCTGCTGGTTAGGCTTGTTTCTGGTTGACTGTGCGGTTTCAGTTCAGCAACTGAAGTGCCCCTGAGCAAGGCACCTAACCCCTGATTGCTTCTCAGGCGCTGCAGTGATAGCTGCCCACTGCTCTGGGTGTGTGTGACTCTGGGTGTGTTCATGACTTGCACTGGGTGTTCACTCATCACCAGTGATAGGTTAAATGCAGGGGTCACATTTCAGGTATGGGTTATCTGGCAAAACATTTTACTTTAACTTTTAATCTTAACAATATATAGTAAACACTTGTATTTTCTTGTTTGGCATGTTTAGCTGCAGCAACTCCTAATAAATGATTTGGTAATCTGGAATGAATCTTAAAAACATTTGAAAACTTCAGTCACCAATCAGGTCTTAAATTAAACCAGAAATACACACACTAGTGCTGAAACGCTTTTAAATCCTTCAAAAGAAACCTAACCTATACACATTTTTTGTCAAGCATGTCATATTTCATTCTTGAATGAAAATAAAATTATTTTTATCTAATAAGAAAATTAAGCCAATTTTTATGACTATTTGTTACAATGAGAGTGCATTTTAATTTGGAACTACAAAGTGAATTTAAGGGGTCCAAATATTTCATAAAACATTAGGTAAAAGTCTATAAAACCAATAGAAGAAAGCTTACATTTTACTTATTCTAAAAATACCTTCCAGTTTTTACTTAGATTTTAGAGTGAATTATGACCTGTATTTTGTTAGATTTATCAGCTAATCATCAGTTAAGCATTTTGGATTGCCGCTCTGCTTTTTGAATACATTTGGAGTGAGTAACTAATTGGAGTGATTCACTTTTGTAATTAATGATGTGACTAAAAACATAAAGGTGAGTTTGTTACAACAGCAGAGTTTTCCTTTATCTATCAAAGGCCAAAAGCTGCTTTAAACACGATTCCACCTGGAGGATTACAGCCCAGCTGTGGCTCATTGTAACATCATACTTGTTCACTGTGGTTGACACTTTTAAAATGTAAAACTATGAAAAATGTATGACCACAGTAATTTCAGTTTTTCTTAAGTGCATCTGTTATCTGGTTATAAGCAAGGAATTTTTAAGTGATTGCTATTGGTGTAAATTTTACACGCGTTGATGTCAGTGCAATAAGTGCTTGCTTAAATCTGATCTTCCACCTCAAGCACCATGTCAGAGACACAAATGATGCATCCAATCGCAAACTATATAAACACAGTTTTCTGGACAAGCCTTTATGACGACAGTGCACGAGAATGAATATGTTAAGGAGTGTTTGGGTGGGTACAGCTGTGAAGCAGCTGGGGTTTGAGTCATTGCTCTATGGCTGCGAGGACTGAGGGGGCGCTGTGGGGGGCGGAGGGGGGGGTGGTGGTTGCACACCAGCCTGAGTGTTGGGGGAAGGTGGGGGTGTGGGACGCTTGAATTTGTCRGGGCTGTTGCTTCTTCTTGGGGAAGGTCTCTGTGGGGGTAAGAGAAGACATATAAATACTATGTATACACTGACCTCTGATAAAGTGTTATTTCCATGTTACATTTTCAAATTTGGCAGAAACCTTAATACAAAATGACATACAGTGCATTCAAGATATACATTTTATCAGTATGTGTGTTGCCTGGGAGTTGAACCCATGACCTTTGCACTGCTAATACAATGCTGTAACAATTAAGCTACAGGAGCATATATTAGAGCAAGTTAATGTAAAATCTGTTAAAAGTATTACATCCTATTTATTTGTGATAGACTAGCATATCAGTCATGCCAATAACGATTTAAATGAATGTTAAATAGTTTGTCTATATAAATTGTTTGTTTGTATTTGTCTATACTGAACTCCGAATCATTATATGATAACAGTGGTACTTTCCCTTCTGTCAGTTTTAATAATCTAGCAACTTGTCAATTATGACAAACACTGTCACTTTGTAGTAAATGCTGCTTTAAGTGAGTGCCAATTTACAGCCCAGGCAAGAAGATTATGCTGAACACTGATCTAATGTGTACTTGGTCAATAACTGATTTTTGTAAATTTTTAACCAAAAAAGTTACAGCTTGCAAGCTTTTTGTATAGTCATCTGTAGACATTGTATTGTATTTTGTATTGCCATTATTCAACCACCCTGCTTTAGTTATGGGCCTCAAAAACCCATATCAGTCTCCCCTGCTATTGGTAGCTGAAATCAGTATTACAAATACACAAGGACCTGAGGACATCTACACTCTGCTAAAATCTGCAGTTTTTTTTTACATTTCTTATTCAGCTGTCACCTTTTGTTACAAATTTGCTGATCTGTCAAAAATGTTCTGATTCTGTAGAAAATTCTGTCATGTCTCTTTTGTGCAGTGTGTGTATTGGGCTGTGCATTACAACATCTATGCAAACAGCAGACGTGTACATCCAGAGAGACGTACAGCACTTTCAAGGTTACACACACTTATCAGTATGTTAGCGCCATGCTAGCAAACAGAAGGACTGTCCTGTGAGTTAGTCTACAGTAGATATTAGGGGAGGTGAAGAGAAGCTGGTGACTCACTGTGACACAGTGCGATGCTCCCACATGGACGTGAAGGCCGGGTGTGTTGTAATAAGACATGCCCGCTCTGGTGAGAGTGGCTGGAGGGGTAAAGCCCACTGTGTGACCTGCATATGACAACCCTGCAGAGCAGGAACACAGAACAGTCAACTACACAGACACTGGCATGAATATTCATTTACTGGTCATCCTGTTTGTTAAAATGTTCTGAATTGCTGTTTAGTAAGAAAATCTAAACAGATTAACCAAAGGCAGTGAAAATAAGTTCTTATCCAATCCAGTTACACACAGCAACTATCAGTTATAAAATCTGGGTACAAGGTCATTTAGTCTTTTCATTTGATTCCTGTCTAGTATCTCTTACATTTATCTTACATGTAAACATGGAATTGTAATTAGATGTACTGTACTGAAAACCTCAGTGTTCATCAATAAAGTTTTGCAGTTTGTTCAAAGTTTTGTTTGACTCAATGCATCATCACTACACACAATGGTATCAATGCTTGCAAGTATCAACAAGTGATGAGATCAATGTGAGAATTATGTTGTATGTTTTTGTGGTTACTTTACAACATTTTAAAGTCAACCCATTTTCATTTTCAGCACAAAACATACAGTATCACTTTATTAACAATGAGCAAAAACAGACTCACTGTATCCGTGTACAGTGTAAATACTCTAATCTGTTAACATAGGCAAAAATATGCGCTGTATACACACTGCTAACGGAGTGTGAAACAGGTCTTAGATTTTAGCCAACATGACATACAAAGCAGCATAAATGTGCTTTCTGCTGCTTAGAAGAGCCTTATGACTCTTTTAAATGCTACATGTGCAGCCTATTACGTGTCATACAGCAATATCTGCCTGCAGATTAGTTAAGTTCTACAAGCATCAACGTTTATCTACCAAGGAATGCTGACAAGGTGCAAGCCTGAGGACTGGTTTGACCAGAATCAAATATGCAACATGTACTACACATACTGATTATCAAAGAAGTTATAAATCAACACAGCACACATTGACAGAGATGTGAATCATGAATAAATTGCAGGCTGTTCTCCTGTGTTCTCAGTTCCAGAACTTGGATGGACTTGGATTTGAACAGGTGTGTTTCTCATACAGTAACACAGTAAGTTCATTGAGAACGGTTGAAGGTTGTAGTTTTGTGTGTACAATGCCCTCATGTGTGGTGTAAAATGACACGGGTGATGTCTTGACATGTCCTGATATTTGTGGTTATTTCAGTTACATGTTACTACATTATACGCAGAAAATATAATGACAGGTGTGCAGTTATAGTCATTATACAGTGACTTTGAATGTAGCTCACCCACGCAGAATCTAGAATCTCGCTTAATAAAAACAGAACACAATGTAAGGTGGGACTGGACAAAATGCTTCAAATCTTCTGTCTGGTAAACATGGAGGAACCCCACTGAATTGTGCTTGTATACCTGGTGAGATGGGCCTGCTGGAGCTGGGAGATGGGCTGTAAGGAATAGGGCTGGAGACGGTACGAGGACGTAGACCTTGAGCAGACATCTCATTAAAGTACCTGCAGAAACCCAGGTTAAAAATAAACTCTAAAACTGATTTTTTGATGTTAGCACGCATTATTTGTTTTTTTTATTTTGTAGAAAGTAAAGAAAAAATGTGTTTCATTTTTTAGTACATTTGGTGTTTATTGTCATGTACTTCTAAAATTCAAACTAAACTCATATTGATTGTAAAATTGTTATTTCACTTAGCAGAAAAAGCTATGCTGCATCATTATTTTAATCAACACTTTCCACAGGATATGTTAAGAAAAAAATAATTTTAAAAAAAACTAGCTTCTTGTTCTTAGGTAAAACAAGGTAAAGCTTTTTCCACTACAAAGAACCTTTTGTAAAACAGAAAGGTACTATGCATGGTAAATGTTCTTTATGGAATCATACAAGTAAAATTGTTATGACCAATAATGCAAAGAAGGTGCTTAACAACCAGTTAAGTTTTCCAAAAAGTCTGTTTTTGCAAATTATTCTGAACCACCAAAACAAATTCAGAAACACTTTTAGGCAGATTTTGTTTAATGACATCTCAGCCTTTCTCAATAGTTGAATTTTGTTTGATGTCTACTGAGACATTTAGCAAATGCTGTTGTTTACAGATGGCAGATAAAGTCATTTAGTGTGTGGTGTCTAAACGTTCTAGTCTTAGATTTTAATAGCCAGTCACTGCCAATTGTTCTCAGTGTGATTTTATTTTAAATGTTTAATGTAAACTAGCTTGTTTATATCACTACATCAATAGCTCTACCAAGCCTAAAATAAGCTTACTTATAAGTTTACTGCCTCCCAGTTCTTTCCGTAGCGTAGTCCATGTTGCCAATCTATCCGGGATCAAGCCCACATGCATGTTTTCTCCTTTTTTAATTTTTCTTCCCTCAATAATTACACCATAAATAATTAGCGCCAACTGTCTTTGGACATCCATGTTTGTTTCGCTTTAGTCATTTAAATTTCTTCTTAAGATTAATCATGCATTTTCAAACTCAGCTACATAAAAAGTTGGATTAGCATAATTTTAATCCAAAAAAGTAAAACTGATTAGCCCTAACTAGTTGCTAGTTGGTCAGACTAGTTTTTAGGACACAGTCTTAACTAAATGGCTATGCTTATGCAGCTGCCCCTGAATGTGTGCTAAGCCGCAGTACCTCTCATCATCCATCTCCAGGCTGGACTCGCTCTCAGACAGCTGTCGACACAGGGCTTCTCTCCGCTCCACCTCCCTCTGAAGCTTTCTCTGCAGCCGGATGTTCTCCTCTCGCATGTGACGCTCTTCTTCCATGTACTGAGCTCTATTCTCTGTGTCTGTACGCAAACACACACAGGTTTGTTTGACTATATTAGTGAGGTGATTCCAAAGACTTCCACTGATTTTATATTTATACAAGTTGTGACATTATCTATCCCTTTACACTACTCCTTGCATACATGTGTGCATGGCATTAAAGACTTGATCTTGCCGATTTGAGTCTTTTTATTTAGAGAGGACCAGTGAAATGTCCTCACAAGTTGATTGTCATGATATTTCATTTTGTAAGTGATGACTTCTTGATTTACCCCTCACGAATACAGCTAAACCTGTACACTCACACATTTATGAAGAAAGCTTATCTTTACAATCGAGTCATATGGTCACTGTGCACTGACTCACATGCAGAGTCATCAGTTAGCCAAATGAGGTCAGTGTGACACGTGACTATGATTCAGGCCACACTGAAAATATGGTTTTGTTAAAACTACAAAAAGAAATTTGATTAAGACTTTTAAAGACACAATTTTATACATTTAGTCTAAACATTTCTCCAAGTGTGAATGTCTGCTTAATACATTACAGTTATTCAGTCACTCATTTTAAAGACAGAGTAGGATGTTTCTTTCCAGAAACATATTTTATAATGCTGGTTAAAAGTCTCCTCACATCCTGATAGCAACCACTAAGTGATCTAAATATATTTATAAATGTATATCTTCCATGGAAAGCACAAGATCATAAAATAGTACCTACTTGACTCTTTGTATGTACTTTGTATACAAACTTTGTATTTACATTGCATTCATGTGTAATGAAGGAGACGTGGCTTTGGAGAGCACTACAATAGAGGTTGGGATCTTCTGCTTTCAAAGCTGCCTTGCTATTGTTAGCTTCCCTGAAAATGCTTTACCCTACCTTTAAGTAACATGTAAGTAACCTAGCAGACAGCAGTCTATGTGCACATCATGTATGATGTATTTCATCAGACCAAACAATACGGAAGGATCTTGTTGTTAATGTACTTACTGCCACCTAGTGGCCACATAAAGAAAACAAAAACATTCTTCACCTGATTAGCCCCATCTAAAAAATATTGACATCACATGCAATGTCTTTACTGTAATATTACACAACAGTTGAAAACACTGGACTTGATTGGATGTAAATAGCGGCTCTCCACAGCAGAACAGCATCAGACCAGATATCTATCTATCTACTTCTAATGCTATATCTATTGCTATCATTTCTGATATATTTATTCCACCAGCAATAGTTTCAGAAACAGAGCCAACTACTACATCAATATGATGAACATATCAACATTGTTTTCCTTTAAAATAATTATTTTATACACAATGAATCATACAATAATACCAGGATTGTGTACAAAGAAAGTACAATAGAGTCTGTTTTGACTTTCAAATCTTACGCTGAAGTTCTGCTGTGCGCAGGTTCTTCTTCAGACGCTCCACCTCACTCTTGAGGAATCTGATGTGTAGCATCATGTTCTCAGGCGAGTCTATCTCCATGGAGATGTCCCTGGGCGACGGGGGGGCAGAGACAGGCTGATCAAGCTTCTCCTGAAGAATCCTGCAGGTGAGATGAAATACATCACAGACTGACATGGGCAGATGTTTAGCAAAATTAGAAAGCACTTCGCTATCACAATTTCTACATCAAGCTGAGGGTTGTGTCTCTGGTTCTATGACAGTGTTACTGAGCGTAGAAGAGCACTGGCCTTTTCTCTGCCTCTAGTTTGTCCATGCGCTTCCATAGTCGATTTACCAGAGCTTCTTGTTCCTGCTCTAACGTGTTTTCCAGGTCGATCTTTTCACGTCTGAGCTGGAAGAACAAATGTTTAAACGTGACAGAACTGAATTTACTGATAGTGCTAGAACTGTTTCAGCTATATTTGATGTCACTCACCTGTTCTAAAGTTAACTGTTTGGAGATTGTGTCATTCTCCAGTTTTTTGATCTTCTTCATGAGTTTGTTCACCTGAAACTCCTGCTCTTGTTCTAGGTGCTGCTCCAGCTCTGCTTTCTCATGTTGTAACTGAGCATTAAAAACAAAAGACATTTAAAGGCATCGTTTGCACACTCCCGATGCAAAAACTGTTCAAAGGGATCATAATGCTGTTTCTTTTAAATTTACCTTATATAGGTCAACATCTAGAGCAGCACAGAATTTATTTTTAGTGATGCAGACACGTCTCAAAATACATATTTATTTATGTCAGACAAAGTGAAAGAAACAGACACATTTGTTATAACAACAGTGACAAGTTTTGCTTGGAGTTTTTTCAATTAGAACTTTTACATTTAGTAATTAAAAAACACACTATTTCACTAAATATGTGTGATGTACATTATTATGCTTTAAGCTTTTATTCTACAGCGCCTTTCTCTGATGTTCTGAAAACCTCTGATACCCAGAGCCACAAAGCTCCTCAAAAAGGCATTTTTTAGAACATTTCTGCAAAACTTAATGAATCCTGAACGCAGGAGACAAGCTAGAGGATGGTGGAACTGAAAAGACTTTTGCCAGTTGATCAGCTGAAAGACTGGTCCATATATTCAGCTGTGTTTGAGATCCCTGTGTGCATATTTGTCTGAGCTCTGAGGGGTCAGTCCAGGCCACTAAAAGATGTAGATAAAAAAAGAACTTGAACAACATCCCCCAAACTTCCCTACGAGACATAACACAGAGGCCTGCACACAAAAGTGTAAACCATCTGCTTAAAAGCCTCTGATTGCTTTGCTTACCGTGATAACATCATTTATTGTGGAATGTGTTGTTTTCTTGAGCTTTGTGGTCATCCCTTTATGTGTGTTATAAAAAAGAAATCCCAAGTTAGATGAATAACAGCTCACCTGCATGAGTTTTCGAGAGAGGTCATTGGTAAGGAATTCCTCTTCCTTCTCATAGTTGACTGCTAATGTTTCTTTCTCTTTCTGCAGGGCTTGAATCTTCTTGAACAGCGTATTGCTGATAAACTCCTCTTCTTGTTCTGCCCTTGCTTGCTAAAATAAAAAAGCATAGCACTGTTAATCCAAGTAAAGTGTGCACCCCAAGACAGAAGGTTATCAACCTGGTGTTCTCAAAGTCTAGTTCCTTGCATTCTGCTTCTCTCGTGTTGGCACTCTACATAACAAACTGCAAACTAGATGTATTAATTACAGGATCATTTAGCTCCTTGACTGTAGTTACTGTGGTTACAATTACAAAATTCTGTTCTCACACAACCTCAAGCAGACTGCAACATGAGACCTGATTTGTGACAATGTGTCATCAAAGAACATGGAGGAGGGGCCTGTGATCATTTTTGCAGTGTGCGAGTTTGAGCAGTCACTGTGTCTCTCATAAGCGTGCACAAAAAATACAAGAGAACTGCAATCTCAGGCTTTTGGTTGTAAATTTCAAATGTAACAGCTGTGTTTCCTATGTCAAAATAAAAATAATCAATTTTATACTAGATACCACTAGATATCTAGGCTAGATAGATTTTTTTTAGAAATTTGCCCCAGGTGAATTCAAAATGCAAACACTTTTTAGTAGATGTTTGATACATTAAGATTCAGGGATGTGCTCAGATGGCTACACTTGCCACCCTAATACAAGAAAGTAACTAATGACTAATTAATATGGGGAGAACTAAAGCTGTAATTCATTTTGTTTCTGGATGCAACTGTAATTATCTGAACTATATAGCAGCATGAAGAAAGCTAATTTAATCATGAAAATAGCTAATGAAATAGGCATTCAATGATTTACAGTTTGGTTATAAATTATACAGACTAGGCACAACAACCCTGTATTTGCAAATCAACAAATTTCTGATCTCCTAAACAAAGTAATATTATGTTCATATATTACATTATATTATGGAAATGTATTACTCTGGCTATTTCTGGCACTAACACACTCCACATCAGTAATAAGCCTCGTGGGTCATTATTGTTTACCACTGAAAAATGTCCATATAATCAAAGTCAATTTATAACGCCTACACAGCCAGTTACTTACATGACCAGAATAAGTTTACTATCCTAAATCTACTTTGCTATGAATAACTAGCTTATGCTAATATTAGTATTTTACTGACAGTTTTACAGTTAAAACACAACTAAAGCTTTAGCATGTTTCCTAAAAAAGAGACTAATAAGCATGTTCTTTAGCACATTAGCATCAAAGCGCTAAATGAAACACAATAATCAAACGCTTAATAGTGACAAACTGAAACGAGCACAGAATAATTCATAATAGATTATTAGTACTGTTTATATCCATTAATATTAACCAAATTAAGTAATGGATGATAATAACAGTTATGCATGACTCACTATAGTGACACTGGCTCTGCGCAGGTCTCTGTTCTCCTCCTGCAGAGATTTGCACTTCAGTTTAAAGGTCTCCAGCTCGATCTTCAGGACTTTATTCTCCTGCTGCAAGGAGGCCAGGCGGTTCGTCAACTCTTCCAGACGGAAGGGAGAAATGAGAATGGAGGTGGAGGATGATGAGGAGCACTGAGGGGTGGCTCCGTCCGTGTCGCTCTCACTTGCGCTATCCGCCATCATTGAGCATCACACTGAAAACTCTGAAGAGAGAATCAAAGTCGCTGCAGCGACCTCTATGGATCCGACTCACTGAGAGAATCCATGCGTTCATCCTGAAATGGGCGGGACTTTGGGTTTATGATTGGTTAAGTCAACTCGTGATGTAAAGTTAATGTCTTTCAAACATATCTTATCAAACTTATCCGACTTTTATACGACACAATTGATATATAACATTATGTTGATGCTGTATAGGCAGAAAAGAACCCCCGTTTAATGAATGTAAAATTATATTATTTTATTGTTGTTTTTAATAATATTGCTGCTCTACCTTATTTTTATCTGATCGTATAACCTCTAAATTCAGTGTTCGCCTATAAATTCAATTTAGCCTATAGCTATTCTTAACTATTTTATAACTATATATTTTGTTTGAATCAGATTAGATCTGTACAAAACCTATTTGACATCTAGATTTATAAACACAATATTTACCTAAAGTGAATAATAACCAGCATCATAAACTTATGTTTATAAGTATTAATTATTGTGTGGCGTTATAAGTGTCAGTTAAGGCGTGTAATAGACAGCATTGTCGCGTAGTATCTGTTCCGTTCTCAGCGCTGATGGTAATAGACCAATCAGGGTTTTTTTAATGATTTTGGAACTGGATTAAAAATGTATAACATCATAATACTTTTTATGTTAATGTTTTGATTTACAAATTTAATGTAAGCTTTGTAATTCAATATATTCGTCACACACTATCTGCCCTACTTAGTAGGAGAACAATGTACTAAATTGGAAAAGTATTTTAAGTATTTTTATTTAACACCAACCCTGCTGAAAAAATAGCTAAGAGCAGCCTAAGCTGGTTGTCTGGAAATAGCTGGTTTAAGATGGGCCTCCCAGCATGGCAAAGCTGTTTTCAAAGCTTTTTTCTGATAAGTCAGCTGGACTTCAAGCCTGACCAGCTAAAAAGTGACCAAAACACCTTTACAACCAGCTTGCTAAACCCTGCCAACCAGCTTAGGCTGTTTTTTGTTTTCTGTAGTGCATGCCTCTGTTGTAGTACTGGCTGGATTATTAACAAGGCTTCTGATTGCCAGGGGCCTCAAAAGTCAGATCACACAGACCAAATCTGGCAAAGAAACAATTGGGTCCTCTGTGAAAACAGTATGAGCTGATCACTATGGCTCCAGGGACCCTACACACATACAACATGAGCTCTATGAAGGCATGCCCAGAGGCCTCACATAAAAATGTCACAATGTTAAAAATATGAAAAATAGAAACAGCCTGTAATATGTCCATGCTAAATCAAAATTCGTATTTTTTTCTTTTGATTTTAAGGTAAAATATGACCCAAATATTGCATTGTGAGATTTACTCAAGTTTCAATCCTAGATCAATCTGTAATATTCAATAAACACATCAAGGGTTTGAACACAATTTATTATAAGCTTAAATAATTATTTTGATCATCCAGTGTATGTGTATTTCCATTCATATGTTTGTTAGCAGATCTATCATTCATGAACGCTGGAAGTGATTTCTCATTTATTAATGCACCAAAACCAAAAGAAAGTTTCCCCCAAACCACAGCAGCCTTAGAAAGTAGCAACACACTGCTAAAATGATTACAATTGATGGGCTGACAAAGAGACATGTACATCTTACAGCTAAAATTCATGAGAATAGTTCTGCAGAGTGCCAATTGATGTGACACATTTCATGTGATTCTGGGTGCTTCTGTAGCTGCACAGGGAATCAGCAGCGTGTGATGAGACAGTGTGTTTTAGTGAAGCTAAACAATGAAACTCCATACACAAGTCAATAGTGGAGTGATACTGTTATTTTGCTAACAAAAACTATAGTAAGCAACGACAAGGCTGTGAGTGTAGACATCCAAAACATTCTTTCTCTCTTTCTTGTGTTATGCAGTTTAGAAAAAAAAGTACATGCATGAAAATATTAGTATTCTGAAGAAGTCAACAGAACTACAGCTGCTCTGATTTCCATACCACTGAGAATTAAAAGTTTAAAAGAAATGTCTGTAGTTAAAAACAAGCCGTCTTTTCTCATTTACAAACATTTTTTCTGCTAATAATTATACAAGTGCATTAAACTGAAACAATCCCTTAAAATTGGAATCAGAATTGGTAGTTTATTCTTACACACTTGCCAGTGCATTAACAATATTGTGAGCCACTTCAGAATTTATACAGTGTAATTTATGTACATCATAAGCTCCATTAAACAGCATTACACACCCCGGCATTATGGGTCCAAGAAGAAAAAAAAACAAAGAAAGTAAGGCGAGTGTAAAAGTGATTTGAACGTGCCCCTCCGTTTCTGTCAATCATCGATTTTGTTTCCTCTTTGGTCACCAAAGTGCTTAGGCTGCAGCCAAGGAGAGTCTTATTTCTGACCCTCCTGATCGATGAAAATGTTGCACCCCCAATGTCATCTCAACATTCAGTGACCATCCATGTTATAGACAGAAACAAGTTTTTCATGCTCATGCGAAATCAAAAGTCTTCTGGCTGAGATCCATTTGTTTTTGTGAAGCTGTAGACACATAATCTTCGTCCTTGGATCTCCTGCAAGCTTCCAGTGATCTTCATCCCAGGAAAATGATTTTGAAACTATTTCAAATCTGAAACACAACAACAAGCAGAAACATATATTGATTATCAATGTGGTGATGTAATATTCCAGTATGAATTCTTTTATTTAATATTTTTGGTTTGATTGATTTTTTATTTATTATGTGTTTGCTTCATTTAGAGTTTTACGTCTTTGTCAAACTCATGATTACAAACGTTTTGTTAAAATTTGTCTAAAGAAAAAAAATGGATTTGTCTCACTTGATTGGTGTGATGTAAAATGTAAAAGTTTTAAAAGCGTAACTCAAGGTAACTAGATACAGCAATTTCAGTTTGATATGCCACTTTAATATTGTGTTTTCTTTGTGAGCTCTGTTTTTCAGAATCCTCTCACCTAAATACACCACATTGCACAAGCAAAATGCTGTTTAATGTTGACTTAAATGTTAGCAGGTTTACGATCTGACTCGAATGACTCCTTCAGATGCTTTATACTGATGTCAGCAAGACAAGAACTGAATGGACTTTTCTGTTGAGTCAATGGGACACATTTAATTTGTGCTACAGAAAATGCTGTTATAAAGCATGTCTCTGTTGACTATTGTGCTGATGGTTTTACACCAGTTACAGTCCGTTTCCACTGAATTCTACTTCACTCCCCTGAACAAGTTTTAGTGTTATATTCAGGCACTTACCAGACACACACAACTGTTATGATTGACCCTTTGTCTCCCTTTGTCTTCCTTCCTTCTTTTTGCCATTCCCTCCGTCACCAGCCTGGAGAGTGAGAGGAAGAAAGAAGTAGAGAGAGAGCAGTTAATGATGACTCTACAAGATTATAGATGATATGGATCTTATACTACAAGATTATATGGATGATAATGTCACTGCCTTTCCATTGTGCACGACAGATGCTGGAATAAAAACATTAGCGAGAAACCCAATGCATATGTGTCATATGCATGTAATACTGTCCACAAATTAGGGCTGCACAATTAATGATCAAAGAAATTTGGTGAACATGAAATGTATAATTTATAATCACGATAACAATTATCATTTATGAGATAATCATGCTGCTGTACTAGATATTTTTACTTAGTTCTCCGTTAGTGCAGCAACTTCAAACCCACAGCTGGAAACTTGTGTTAGATTTGATATGCAGCAGAGAAGTTCACACTCAATCTCAGATCAAGCAAACTCAAACTCCCTACACACTGCAGGTTCACACTAACACTAGCATCAGCACTGCACACGAGCCCAACCTCAGTGTGCTCTCTGTAGGGCCCGGGGCCCCACTCTTCCTCCTGCTCGGCCCTACTGGCCTGCTGGGTGCACTTCCCATGCTTTCTTTTGCCTTTCACACCTGCAGCAGCTGTACGACGCACCACTTTCCGGATGACCTAAGAGAAGGGGGTAAAGTCACATCAGGTGCCACTGGTTCATACCCTGCATGAGGGCAGGGGAAAAGGAAAGGGCTGGGGGGGTAATGACGACTGCAGGAGATGCACAGACATTACTTTTCGGGTGACAGTGTTTCCGTCTTTATCTGTGTACTGCTCCTCTGTCACAGTCTCACCAGGAATGTTTCTGGCCTGATCACCCTACAGATGCAGAATGAGACATCACTAATATATTACCTTGTTTGACCTTTGACACATCTTTGGCATTTTCAGACTTGTAGATTGTTTGCTTTGGGTCACGGGGTCTAAAATTGTTACAATGTTGCAATGTTTTCTGGTTCAGTTCACTTTCAAAAGGCAACATTTCCAATCGGACCAGTTATTAATACAAGTGATGTGTGAGGAAACTGTCTTTTCACTGGTCAGCGCCATTTGGATGGATAGGCAATGCTGCGGGTTTATTGTAACTGTTGTTATATGCAATATTTTTACCATGTTCAAGGCGGCATTGTAAAGAAAAAAGTTTCTAATTTTCAATAGCAATATATTTTTGCCAATCCAGTTCATTTTGTAAGGCATTAGTAAAACACATCAACATACACAGTGATACAGCCTGGTTCACTGGTCCGTTAGGTCGAATTGCTTTCTCACCACATGCAATCTGCTCCAGAGTTTATTTTCAATCATTTGAACAAAGTGGTCTCAGACCAATGATTTGAGTGCTGATCAGAGAGTGACTGTTATGTTCATATATGTTTAAAAGTATCGAGATAAGGAAAAACGGGACGGTTCCAAACAAACACTCCAAATGAGCCAGGTGTGAAAATGCCATTAGGTCCGCACTCAGTCAATAGATAAAGCATAAATAAAAGCATAACACTGATTTATCACAGTATTTGCTCACTACAACACAGCAGGCGAAAACAGATACAAAATGTGGCAAAATTCAGCTATGCTTTTACAAAATTGCAGTTAAAAACGTGGTGAAACTAAATTCTGTTGATCTGCCAAGCCAGCACAGAAAATCACACAGACAACTCTCAAAATACTATTTTAGTATGTTATAATAAATAAACTAGTTCATATATTTAGTTATGGAGGACTAGATCTGATTACACTGCTGTTATTGACACTCCTGCAGAGCAAGTACAAAAACTGCTGATGCTACTGCTTATACATTATGCTATGATATGTGACAGGTTGCTGCACAAACAGACATATATAATGCCCCCCCCAACAAAACAGAAAAATGCGTAAACAAAAAACAACCCGCCCAACCCCAGCTAGTTGTTTACTAGCTGTCTGTGCCTGGACCACCTTGTACCTGACCACATGACTAGATGGCTTAAATACAGTACTTATAATGTGTGCCTAGATCAAAAAAACCTGTGGCTTATTTAACTCACAGCCTAGACACATGTACTTTGACTGGCATACCTTAAGAATTACTTGAACTAATGACCTAAACCAGTTGTGTCCCTTAGCTGATTTGACTAGAAATAAAATAAAATAAAAAACAGATGTAATTTTAAAAGGATGACAGAGTAAGAACTGCAACAAGAAAGGAAATTATTTATACTGTATGTTTGCTGTATGTAAATCACCTCATGCTCTCTTAGCACACAGGCTCTGCTAAAACACACACAAACGTCATGGCACACAGATAAGCACAAACCATCTGTAGCAGTACCTTCAGAATCACTCTCCGGCGATAGACTCTAGTGGTAACAGTCTCTTCCTCATCAGAGCTGGACTCATTATCTCTACAAGCTTCCTGCTAGAGTCACGTCAGCATGTTACAGCAATGGATCATACTTCACACCTTCAACTCATTATAAAACTCAAGAATTCATGATCCAGATTTGGTCATGATTATTACTGCATGGTTAGGTACCTAAACTACCATGAGTATTTGTCTAAATCCACTTGTTAGTTCCCAATGATATGATTTAGTAACTCTTGAACATTTTTTTGCACATGATCTACTACATACTGATAAATTACAGTTACAATTAGCTACCACAATTACAGGAGTGCACATTAAAATATGTTAAACAGCTAATGCTCAGGGTTTGTTTTTACATTGAATTCTGGACATTTCTAGGGAAAGTTCTCTGAAATTTTGAGCTATGATTGACAAAGTGACCATAGAACTAGCTGATTCTGTGGGCAGTGTACTGAACCAGGGAGCGAACTAAGTCTTGTTTGTACATTTTTGGTTATGTACTTGGCTTATCTATTCTAAAAACTCTCTACCTGGGCTTCAGAATCAGGTACACCCTCCTTTTTGTTGTTTGGTCCTGTGCCTTTGTCCTCCAGAGCCCCACTGCTCACCTCCTCCTGTCCAGAGTCCTTCCTTGCCTTGCCCTTTGTTTTGCTGAAAGACTCGCTGGCGTCTGGAGACAGTAGAGCTTGGGTTTGGTGATCTGGATGTTCCCCATTTTGCCTCTCACCTTGCACTCCAGCAGTTACGGACATTGGCTCCTGGCTGTGTGGTATCAAAGTTTAAAGTACATTACTTGACACCTAAACTGCTGACTATGTGGAAAAAGATGACTACAGGTGAACATCAGTGTTAATCAAGGTGACAATTCTTACCTGGACTCTCTTTGCCCTTGTGTATCAGAACTCAATCCTTGGCCTGAAGTTGTTGTTGTCACCTTTCCACCAGACATCTCGCCCGGCAAACCTGAAATTGAAGACATATCTTTTTCTGAAGTCTGCACTTGAGAGAGGATCTCCTGCAGCCTCTCCTCAGTCATCTCCTCATCCCCTGAGCCTTCCTCCAACTTAATGTTTTCCAATAGAGACTTTATCTTCTCTTGGGTCATTTCATCGTCTTCCTCTTCAAAACCAGACTTGCTGCTCTCTCCTGGAGCTACGTTGGCCGAGGAACAAACTGTGGGATCAGGTTGGGCTTCCTTTTGCTCCTTCACCGGGCTGCTTGGAAAGACGTCTACTTCTCTTGATGTTTTCTCACTGTCACGTTGTTTCGAGGAGACCACAGATTCATGGCTGATATAAAGGTCGTCTTCTGTTGACCCATCCTCTTGGCCGCAGGACCCTCGACCTCCAATCGAGGTGTCCTCCTCCATTACTGTAGGAGGCTTGGCATCTGCAGACACTGGGCTGCTAGTGTTTTGCAGGGAAAGTTCACTGGGCCTAACAGGGGAACTAGCAGGAAAGTTTAGCCTACCGTCGTCACTAAAGAAATCATCCTGGCGCAGAGGGGTAGGGGGCTCATAGGCCAGCTCTGAGGGACTCTTGAGCTCCAGCTCAATGTTGTGGTAACCTGAGTGATACACACAGGGAGATGGAGGCAAACACTACTTGTGCACAATGCCATACCAACAGATGTGATGACAATGGTCTTTAAAAATGTCATGGACAAGACATTACAGTGTTACAGTAATACTCAGAATGAACAAGCCCCGTCTTTCTTAACTTTAAAGGAATATTCTGGCTTATTTGTGGCAACACAAATAGAATGATTTAGTCTCTATAGCTCAAATAACACAATTTTATCAAATAAAAATTTGCTTGATTAAAATTATCTAGCTTCACATTTCAGCTTGTGAAACTTTAGGGACACTTTCCCTGTAGGCTAACATTGCAAGCGGATTACTGTTTTTTAGTTGTTGTTTTTCCCTTAAATGGAGAGACGTGTTTAAATGTTTTTTTGTGGTAATCAGTAGCATGCCACAGATGGTTGACAATAAGTTGTATTTAACCCAGAATATTCCATAACATATGATAAACCATTAAGGTTAGCAACATATAGTATAATTAGTATAGTTACAGTAAATTTATAGTGTGGATTGCCATGACATTTTCAAAGGCTGATAATGAAAACACTAAATATAAAGTTCAGGAACAGAGGGGTCTTGGCGTAACCGGAGGAAGATGAGTGATGGGGAAGAGGAAACAGACTGGGATGGATGTTTTGTAAGCTGTGGTTCTGTAGTCAATATCTGAATTACAGGAGATAAAGTGCATGAAGTGGGGGCAGTAGGAACTATCATGGACATCAGGGTGCAGAAACATGGAGCAGGGATGTTAGAAAAAAGTGTTAGAAATATTAATGTTAGCAAAATGAGTTTTATTAGAATGATTTTACTTGTGAGGATGATTAGGATGGCTTAATGACATAAATCTATTGTAAAAAGATGCGTGTTAAAGAGCTGTAGCAAGAGCTAGCATTGCTTTTACTGCACTACAGAGAAGAAAAAGAGACACTATGCCAGAAAGTGCTGCCCCACTGTGCTTGGAGATGGGGACAAAGTGTTGCTATGCAAGTTGATTGGCAGTGGAGGAGCAGTGAGTCTGGATTTGCAGCAGAAGCAGTCTATCAGGAAGGTTCAGAGGATTCTGGGATACTGGAGAATCAGGCCAGCAAGCAGACATTCCATAGTAGCCAGAGCCATGCTATTGATAAAGCTACTGTATTACTCTTAACACTACACAGAGAGAAACAGTAAGCCCATCATGCTGTAAGAGCAGGTTAGATACAATCATTATGTTTTCATGTATGTTTAATCTCTTAATATAAATCAGAGTATAGTGAGAAAGAGTATGTGACAGAAAATTACAGTAGAGAGCTATTGCTTATAGCCAGTGGCTATTAGGTTTTAAGAAATGCATTGCAGTTTGTATACACATAAACATAATTTTTATCTTATTATTAACATGAACCTATTCTTAAGCCCATCCAATGTGTCACAGATCTGCAGATTTTTTTCTACTTTTTCTGGACTGATTTTGGAGGTAAATCTGCAGTGAATTTAAGGACTAAACTTTTATTATTAGTATAATACAGCGTGTCAGATAATAGTAAATAATACATTTAATAAACAAACACACAAAAGCACTTGTATAACGGCCATTTAGATTCTCCAGATACCGCCTTAGCTTTCTGCAGATTCTGGTTATGAGGTCTTTACAGATATTCCAATAAAAACTTGTAGTTTTCCACTACATATTATTAAGATGGGGTTAAGCTTTGATTCAGCATTGGCTTATGTAATGTATAGCATCATGCTTTATGCTTTCATACAAAAATACAATCAAAACAATTCAATAAATAATTGAATTACACCGATCCTTAACTGGTCCAATACCAGCCTTGGAAACAGTGTTGATAACTAGGGAATCTAACAGATTAGAACTTAAACTTAAACTTAAGTTTAAGTTTATACTGGGTTTAAATTTAGAGCAGTAAATGTTTTGCCATGATGGTTCTATGAATCTACAGATTTGTGAGAGAAATAGAGAAACAGAGTTCAGGTAGATGGGACTAAACTTTACCATCAGCCTGCTCCTGGGAAACTGCGCTATCATCTGCAAAACATCTTGTGCCTGAAATGTTACCATAGTCAAATATCGGCCCTTCCAGCAATGTCACAATATCCAGGCGATTGATCTTAGTAAGGACTGCAGATAAGGCATCCGCTAAAAAGAGAAAAGCAAATTTTGTCTTGTAACAATTTAACAATAATCATAAAATTGATTTTTTAATTTGAAATCACTGCTCCTGTCCCCGCTCAGATCCCTCCATATGATTAACCCTCATTTGAAAAATATAGATCCTGTATGCATACTTACTTGTAGCATTTTTACCATCTCGGCTAACCCATTTCTTTAATAGCATGAAGCTCTGAGCTGTCAATGAATTGGGGTTTTCCACGCGGATGTGATTTATCTCATCCACCGAAAACTGCATTTCCCTGGCAAGCTCTGCAACACATTAAAAATAGATGAGCAGTCTCCCCCTACACATGTGCTGAGTACTGCAGTGACTGCAGATGGCACACCCTACTGATCACAGTAACACCCAGCAACAGACAGTCAAAGCCATACTGCACAACAACAGTCATTCTCAAATAATGTTTGATCATTAAAAACTGAAATACATTACTTTAACTAAATATTTTTTACAAAGATGAACAAATGTAGAGTGTATTTGTGCTAAGAGATTGGTGGAGCATTCTATCCTCTAGGTGGTGTCCTTCCTCAGTCTTTTGCAAGGTCTTACCAGTCCAACTCAGGCCAAGATGATCAGCCACAATAGCCATGCGCAAATCTGTCCTCTCACAGGGACTCTGAGGGCCTGAGAGAAGACGGAAAAGCATGAAAACCTTCACAAACATAATTTTAGGAGAAAGTTAGATAAGTAAACTACCCTTTTCTGATCAAGCAAAGACAATGACAGGTTTTAAAGAGTTTTTTGGCCTACTTTGGGCACAACAAAATGAGGTTCAAATTCATACATTGCTTTGGGATTTACTGATCAGAAAAGAGTTTCCAAAACATTTTGATATTGTCTGGTTAGCTTGTCAGTGGTTTTAAAAGGGTTATATTTGTGAAAACTGCATCCTACCAATCTAACATGAATTGTGTAACCCTTTAAACTTTAAAATCTTGCCAGAGATTTGACAAATTCACAATTAAATACCCACAAGTCAAATGTCTCTACTGCACAGTGTAGGTCAAACGTAAATTCAGGGCATCAAATGAATTTGAACATGCGGCCATCTTCAGTGCTGTGCTAGGACTGTGTGTCTGTGTGGGTTTGTAAAATCTACAGACTTCCTTAGCACCTCACAATGACTACGAACCAATAAAAATAGCCAGCAACCTACTAACACTGGCATGCTACAGTAAAACTGACTAAACCATGGAAAGAGATCTAAAAACAGGGTCAGAGACCAGTACACAAGTACACAAGAGAGAGAAAATGACAAGACGAAGATGACAACTACAGTCTGGTCACACCACAAGCAATCACAACAGCTCATGCAACTAAGATCATACAAGTGAAAGTTTTACAAACTAGGCTTGATCTCCACGCCGGGGGCCACTTGAGGCCCAGCACCCTGACTGCCTTCACCTCCATCAGTCCTGTTACTCCTTCTCCTGCTGTCTCTGCTGGATTGCTCAACCTGTGATCTCACGTCTCTAGCAGACCTGGATGTAGTGGAGGGCTGTGATGACTGTGATAAAGATGTGTTTCTTGATGTGCTGCTTTCTTCATCCTTATCATGTGCCTGCATCTTTTTTTTTTCTTCACTGGACAGGCAGTTCACAGTCTTTACTGTGCCACCATGTTTTGAGTAACTACAAGAACTTCTGGCAACCTCTCCTAAAGGCTTTTGTCTACATTTACTGCCTGATTTATTAACAGGGCCTGTTTTTGATATTTTGTTGTTAGTTATCGCTTTGGTTGGCTGTGCTTTGCCTTTCTGTTTGGCCAATGCCATGGTACTACATTTTATAACTGGTGAGGAGCTAACATTTCTGACCTTCATCACTGGGATTCTAGATTTAGGCTTCACATCTTGGAATGGATCTAATCGACACCTGTTTACTGGTCTGAGCTCTTGAATTGGTCTTGAAGATGTGACAGTATGTTTATTACAACTCAGTGGTGATCGAGGTGCTCTCACTGGCAACCTGGACTTTGGTGGCTTTCTTCTAATGTCACTACACTGGGAAATTACTCCTGTATTTTTCTGAATGCTATAATTCCAAAAAGTACCAGTGTCTTTTATGACTTCTTGAATTGAGCAAGGCTTAGACATGGACAGCTGACTGGTCTGTAAACTGCTGTGTTGCATGCAATGAGTTCCATCATTTAAGGCCTCAAGATTAATGTTATTATTGCAATTGCTGGAATTATTGCTGTTTTTCTGGAGGTATTTTTGTGGTTCTGCCTCTGATGAGTCTGTTCTTTGATTGTACAGGCTTTCTCTACATGTTTCAGTCTCTACTGTCTGATCTTTACAACTATCCCCGTGTACACAAACAAGATCATTCCTCTCAACACTGGAAGATTTAAATCCTATTTTAAAAGAAGAACATAAACCAGAGCTGACTTCCGAATATGAAGGAGGCTCCATGTTGTGAGATGTGTCCGAGCGGTCAGTGCATATGTGAATGATATTGTATGATAGAAGCGTGTTGTCCTCCAGCTTAACTTGTGCTCTTTCTACTATCTGTGGATTTGAGGTGACAACAATTGGTTTTCTGACCCCACCCCCTATCCTCCCTCCCAATGTATGCTCACCAATCTGAAAAAACTGCAGCCTTTCTTCAAAAAAATCCCGCTTGCTCATGTCAATCGCACCACTGCGGGTCATCTCAAACATCTTCCCTTCATGGAAGGGGAAAGGGTTAGGCTCGCTAGTTGGTGTGCTTTCATCAGTCGGCGTTCTTGCAGGAGTTGTGTCAGGGGTTGTTTCTGTAGACTTTTCATCTACCGCTAGCCCGAAAGGCTTGGGCTCATCATCTTTAATTCTAGCATCCACAACTTCATCTTCCCCTCCTTTGCTTGACCAAGGATCAAATCCCTTTGTTGCTACAGTTTTAAAGGGAGTATTAAACTCCTCATCTAGCTTGTAGCTAAAGTATGTATCCGACAATCCATGATCAGACTGTTTTCCATTTTTTTCACTGTCTTTTCCATTTTTTTTGTTTGAAGAATCAATGTTTGCTTTGGTCTTTCTGCACTCCTCAGCTGGTGATTCTTCTTCAATGACTTCAAGTTTACTTTGGCAACGGTCACTTGGCCTAGTCATATTATCTGATGCCCAAATGTCTTTTCTGTTCTCACTGGGAAAACCAAATGGTTTGGTAACATGTTCACTTAGACCATCATCCTCATCCTGAAGTTCATATCCATCCAGAGAGTCAATCTCTGTGGCATCTGTGTCATGTGAGAACTCTGCGGTTGTCGCTATTGAGCGATCTGTGATGGACTGATCATTGCCATTTTGTTCATAATCATTATCATCTGCTCTGCCATTACCATTTGTCCCTGGTTCATTATGATTCCCGTTTTTGTCATGGTCTTTTGATTGACTTTCCTTCTCAATTTTTTCCTCATCAATCTTAAAGGTATATTTCTTTATCGGAATGGGTTTGAAGACCGATTCCTCCTCACTTGAATCACTGTCTTTAGCTTCTGGGGGCACAGGAGATGGTGGCTGGACTCTTATTATGGGTTCAGCAAGATGTTTATCATGTTCCTCTTGGAGATTTACTTCCATCATTTCGGTCTCAGCCTCTGAAGAAGGAGTCGACCCCTTTTTCTCGGGATGCGACAAATCAGAATCCAGTGGAGGTGGAGGAGGAAACTCAATGTATGCAACTCGTTTGTCTTTTGTATCCTTGCCAGTTTCGCGGTTTCCAATGGCTCCTTTTTCTGGTGCAGATTCTTTCAAAGACATAGATTTGCCTTGCTCACTATCTGACTCCTCTGAAACCTCTGCTATTGGGCTAGCAATACCTGGCACAAATGCAATAAAAGAGTCAGGGGTTCTTGAGGTAAGATCATAGCTGACCTCTTCTGAGCTTGGTGTATCTGGAGTCATTGGACTTTTGCCAGAGCTATCAATAAATGAGAACTGTTCTAAAGTGTCATCATCAGGACTGCCTTGAGGAGATGTGGCTTGTTTCTGTTTAACTGTGTAAATTGTTCTACTTTCTGAGCTGACCATCTTTTTGATTGTACCATTTGTTGTACCTGCTGTTTCTTTCTCAGACTGTTTTCCCACTTGCACACTTACATAAACTGGTAAAGTTTTCAACCCTTTGAAACTTTCTCTTGTTGTAACTGTTGTTATTTTTTCCCCTGAACTAGTGTCACTTGGACCATTCGTTGTTCTACCTACTGCAGAAAACTCTTGAGACTTTTTTGTTGCAGCTTCCTCTCTCTGTAACTCTACACGACCCTGAATCCTTGGTTTGGTTAAGGTAGGTATGTGTGATGGGCTCTTTTCAGATTGTTTAGGTAATGTGTCTTGACTCACTTTATTTGACTGACTACTGTCAGAGGAACCACCTAATGTTCTAACAGGAATATAGGATTCTGTCTTTTTCTTAAGGGTCTTTATCTGGGAGTCAATCCTATTGTCTTTAGGTAAGGAAACACCTGTTTTTATTGTCTCATTTTTAACATCACTTTTTAAACCATGCTGCTCTTTAACATGATTAGTTACACTATGCCTGTTTGTAACATGGTCATCTTTTAGGCCATGAGAGTGAGTTTTAGCAGAGCTCTCTTCAGTTCTCTCAAGTTCTTTATCGCTTTTATGTTCCTTCCACTTCTCAAAAAGTGAGGGTCTTGTTTCAATAGTATCTGATTTTGTAGAGCTTTCAAATAAAGATTTTTCACCTGAATGCTTTAAGACAACTGCTCCACCACTTTGAGAACCATGAACTTCACTACGCTTAGTTGCTACTTTACTCTTATCCGTTTCTGTTGGTTTTCTAGAAAGTGTCTGTCCTTCATCTGCAAAATCAGCCTTTGAAGTTTTTGAGCCAGCAGAAAACTGATATACAGGTAATTTACTTTCTGGTAATTTCTTAACTGGCTGTTTTGATTGTGCAGTAGGTACACTCTTATCCTGTTTCTGTGCTTCTGCTTCTAACCTTTGTCGAAAAGACATCACTCTAGAAGTCTTAACTGGGACTGGAGGACCTGCATTAGCTGTTGTCTTTGACTGCTGGGGAGTGTCATCCTGTTTTGATTTATCCTCACTGAAGCGTGACGGCATTTGCTTCTCAGGACTGTTAGGTAGACTTGCACTTTTTCTTTCGTTTGTACTGCCAAATAGCTTTTGCTTGCCTTTGTCCCATTCCTCAACTGTACTCTTTTGCTTTTTCTCAGGGCTGCTGCACATAGAGCTAGGCCCTGACCGTGTCTCTCGTGAAAGTCTTGTTGGCTTCTTTTTCTCAGGGGACTGAAGCTCATCATTTAATTTCTCTGTCTTGTCTCTAAAAAACTGTGAGACTTCACTCAGTTTCTCCTCTGCCTCTTTAATAGTTCGATCTACTCTGTCTTCATAAATAAGTTTCTCTCTATTCCTGTCCTGCCTATCTTGTGTGAACCGCATCCAGACCGCATGTTTGGGGCTACCAGGTTCTGTGGTGTAATGTAATACTGTAACCTTGTCATATTGCTCATCTTGTGGAGGAAATTTACCTGATTTGTCTGATGCATCCCTTGCTGACCTGAATTTGGACTCCTTCCTGGGACCAGCTACTTTTTCTCCATAAAAGCCTTCTGCCCCTTGCACCTCAGTGGTTATGCTATGTGCCTGGTCAGCCACTGAGTCCTCTGTATCTGAATGTGATATGTCTAATTTTTCTGAGAGCAACATTTTCTCAGCAAACCTGTATGACTCCCCTCTCAGCTCAGACAGCTCATCATCATGATACTCAATAGAATGCTGGCTTAGAAGCTTTAAAGCTTTGTATGATTCATCAGCAATGAGCTGTGCTGAACTGGGGCGACTCTCTTCCTCTTGAGAGACAGGTGTATTCACTCTGGATGTGTCTAAAAATGTAGGCAGCGATTCCTCAGCAATAAGCTCATCCTCATCTTGAAGGGCCTCATAATCACTTTCAACCTTATCAACAAGCTCCTTAAGACCTCGCTCACTCTTGCATATAAAGTCTGGATGCTTTTTAGTCTCTCTGATTATAACTTCAGTTGGGTCAGATGTGTTGCCCTTTTCTATGTGTACCTCAATTATTCTCTCAACTTTGGGTTTTTTGTTCATTTCAAGGAACCGTGGAGACAATTCATCTCCTTTAATAGAGTCTTGGCTAGCTTTGTGCTCAAATAAACCAGCAAGTTCTTTGGAAGGGTCTCTTCCAGACTGAAAAGCTTTCATTATGTCTCGGACAGACATTGTTGGTTCTTCAGTTCTTTCAGAGCCAGCATCTTTAAGCTGAGGTTTGTGGTAGACCATTCGAGTTGTAGTGGTAATATGGGTTTCTTCTTTGACACATGCTAGCTCCTCAGAACTGACTTTCATTTGCAAGGCCTTTACCTTATCTTTGATTGAGCTAACTGTTGCCTCAGGTTCAGTGCATGCTGGAGGCTTTAAAGCTGGTGCCTCATTCATTAGTGGCTCACAGGCCTCTTCAGGATGTTCATAGCTCCTGATGACATGAACAACTTCTGTTCTGGTTTCTGTTATGACAGGGGGAATGGGCACATCTGTGAAGGGGGGTTTGGGCCCTGTGCTCTCTGCACTTTGAGGAGCTGATGGAGTCTTTTCACTTCTGGTTTCAAAACCACTATCTGAGAGTGGACTCTTGTCTTGTTCATGGGAAAAGTCATCAGGGGATTCCAGGATCGCATCTGTCCCACTATAGGAGTCAGCTAATTTACTCAAGTCTTTCTCTGAGGGAGAGGTTCGCATACCTGTAGGCGGCATTTTGAGCTTGTGCTCAGGTTTTATGGTGCGCTTCTGTTTTTCCTCTCCTTCCTTTTTAATTTCATCATATCTGCTTTTTACATCAGCTATTTTTGAGAGGGAACTAGCACCTATATCATTCATTAAATAATCAACCACTTTAGCTAAATCGAGATCATTTTCAGTTTGCGGTCCAACAGGAAGAGTTGGTTCAAATGGTGGGAGGGATTGAGGGGCACACTGCCGTGCCTCCTCAATTTCGTCTTTGGAGAACTCTTCCCATTCATCCTCTGAGGCCCTGTCTTTACTAGAGATTTTGACTTCACTGAGGACATCTTTTGTAAGAATTTCACTAACTTTGACAAGGTCCTCTTTAACTTTCTCTACCAAACTGTAAGGTTCCTCATCCTCCATCTTAGACTCTTTGGAAACATGCGATTGATAGCTTTTGGCTGCAGTTGTGGGGTCAGTTTGTAAGATTGCAGTCATTCTTATCAGATCTTCCTTCATATCTGCCACATCCTTAAGAATCTCTTGACTGGATGCCAGTGTGGGTGTGGCAGCTGCTTTGAGGGCTGCTGGAGAAATGAACAGAGAGGGCTTTGAGGGTTTCGGTCTAGATGTAAAGGACTGTGCTTGAGTGTGTGCCTGAGGTGCGATTGTTACTTCCTCTGGTATTTTCCTCCCTTGGGATTCAGGGAGTACACTGACCACAGAAAACACTGGCACTGTCATGGAAGTAGAAGATATTGATGTGGTGGGGGTGGCTGATGATCTAAGAGAATCATAAACAGAACTAGACCTAAATGGTGAAGACAAAGATTTTAGCACGCTATAGTTGGAAGCAGAACCAGCGAGTGTTTTCTCAGCCTCACTGAATGTTGCATCA
The DNA here is from genome assembly GCA_036877625.1 of Ambastaia sidthimunki. NCBI lineage: Eukaryota > Metazoa > Chordata > Actinopteri > Cypriniformes > Botiidae > Ambastaia > Ambastaia sidthimunki. The sequence continues at coordinate 38,673 of JAZGTK010001310.1, forward strand.
ACACTGGCTGACGCTGCTTGTGTTGTGGCTTGTATTCGCTCCTGCAAGCTGTAAGTCCCTCCTGAAAACAGACGGGAAGATGCAGAGGAGGATGAGGGATATTTTATTGGTGAAACTGATCCGTTTAACAAGACAGTTTCTGTATTGGCTATTGTAGGCTTTGCGGAAGAAAGAGATGACAAAATTGTTCCCCTAGCTGCATCTGTGGTAGTTTTAATAGATGATATATTTCGAATGGGTGAGGACACTGCTGTACTTGTGGGGACCAGGGCTGATTTTAATGATAAAGATGTGTATGTATTTGTGGTCAACTTTACAGATTCGGACTGGGTTACTGTGGAGAAAGTTCTGTCTAGCAATGATCCAGGTGATGAAATCAAGTTAGCTCTTGAGGAATATGAAGCAGCAAGTCCCTTAATGGACACGGGATCCGTTCCAGTTTTACCCGATGCAGACAAGAGACTGGATGAAATTGGAACTTGGTTTTGGGTTTGCTGAACCACAGTCTTAATGGGAGATGACATAGACCTGTATGTTCTAATTGGTGATGCTATATCGCTAACTGACACTGCAGGAGAAACATTTGGAGCTCCTTGGGTGGACTTGATTGGAGAGGTGGATGAAATGGACCACACAGATTTTAATGGCGAAGCAGATGGCGTGTTGGAAGGTGAACTGGAGAGGGAACCCAGTCCACATTTTGTTTGCCCAGGGACGGTAATAGGAGCAGTCGACCATGCCTGGTAAGATCTTGTTGAAAAGACAGGTTTGTGAGCGTAACCAGCAGGCAGTGTTCTTGTTGTACTTCGCTCAACTGTTTCTTTAAACAGACAAATGAAATCCAACATAAAGTCAACAAAAATGGTGAAAAAAACAGAGAGACCAGAAGAAAAAATTGGTCAGTGCCGATTGTCTTATAAGAAAGTAGAACAACAGTTTATGATGTGATATGGAACTGAAGATGAGGATGGTGTCAAAATAAAGATGATCCTAAGAGATTTATGGTCCACAAAGGGTTCACAAAACAAAATTGAAAGCCCAAAAATATACACACGCTAAACAATGACAAAAACGATAAACTGCAAAATGTAAAATGGCAATACAAATGCACAGGACCACAGTAAACAATTTCGCTTTTGACTTTTGATGTGCTACATTCTCCTGTAACTGACTAACCTCAATTGCTACAGTGCCTTTTATCTGTTTGGTCCATACAAAACAGGTCTTTCCCCAATATGGGTACTTTGAACAAAAGACTCAGAAACAAAAAACATCCTTTGTTCCTGTGCTACAGCAAAACATATTATGGCAAACTTGAGCTAAATGGCTACAGTTTAAAAGTCATAGTATTTCTGCGCTTCATGCAGGTCTAAGCAACCTCGGTAACAGGCAATTGAGTGCAAACTGTGAAAGCCCCAGAGAAAATCTATCTGTGGCTCTTCATGCATGTCCATCAATATTAAACAAATAAAATAAATTCTGCACAATCACAAAGCCAAAAGGAGCAAGACTGGTTGTAATAAAAAATGGTTTGAATTTTGGTGCCATATAATAAGTCACTCAAAGTAAAATATTATGAATGTTGCAATATATTTTTTGTGGGAAAAAATGCGCTAGGGTAAATATCACAAGCACAAGGCAAGCACAGCACAACAACTAAAGTACCAAAAGTTTACATGCAAACTAAACAAATAAACAAGCATGTGGACTCTGTTTATGTTTGGTAATAATGAGCAGATAACACATAAATGTTTATGCTAGTTAATGTAATATATTTTTAGGTTGATCACAGTACGTAACATGTTAGCTTTACCACTTTCAATGCTTTGGTTTCCCACAATTAAATTAAAATATTATTGAAAACATCACACTCACTCATTCCAGGCTCGGTCAGATAGCTGTAGCGCTTACGTAAGGCTAGAGATGCAAAGGTATGACGTCGTTCTGGTTTTTCAGTCTGCAACAACAACAACACAAATCCTATCAGTTCCTCTAGTAACAGCCCTGCTTTCCTAACATGACATTAATTACAGCTTTCCTTAGGTTCAGCTGAGTCTATTAGTGATTCTTTCTTAGTGAAAAATTATGATGACTGTAAAACATTAAAGATTTGGTCAGTATCTAATTTGACCACTGTAAATTACTACAGAATTAAAATTTTTAAGATTGAATCATGAAATACTAAGATTGTATAAGGGTGTATACACTTTGCACGCTTTTAGGAAATCAAATTTAAACTGGTTTCCTTTTATTTGTTTGTAAGATCATGAAAACAGGCAGAATAACTATGATTGATTGGATCAACGGGCAGTGATGTACAGAATTTGTTACGAAGCATAGAAATAATTGCCCTTATTTACAAAACTCAATAAAAATGAATTTATGTGTAAATCATGCACTACACCAATTCAATACATGACAATCTATAAATAAATATTTATGACTGACTTACACATAAATTTGTTCTGTTTGTGTTTTATGATTCAGATCAGGTTTAACTGCTTTGATATGTGATCTAACTAAGTCTTGGTAACAATACCTGGAGTATGATTGAGTAAAAAGCCTGCAGAATATTGCAGCAGCATGCATGTACATTTAGTGCATTGAATAGAATAAGCGCCAATGTGCCCAGCTTAGACCAAGCCGTCTTAAAGAGTTCTTACAAAGCAAGTACTCCAAAGCTAAAGCAACTAACACACCGGATGGAAATGAGGGGATAGCGCTATTACCTCTTCCTCAGGGTCTGAATCCACATCCTTTCGGTTCCCAAGGTGCATTGCAGAAACAGAGGGTATAACGTAATGTAGAGCGGGGGAAAGAAACATCAGGATGTGATAAAAGGCTAAGATAAGTTACCGCAAAGCCACAGCCATGAAACATAAAAGGGAAATAAAAGCACAGAGCAACCACAGAAGCTGTTGGAAATAAGCTTGTGCACCTTCAGCCAAAGCAGGATCCAAATCATAAGTGTGATTTGGGTCAGTCACGATCACAACAACAACCTAATAAAAGCTTAAAACAGATAAAAGACACACTCAAGCAGTTTGAGCCAAATTTAACCCTTAGTGTCTAAAACACTGCTCTATCTTTCCTGAGTATGAAGATGGCATGATATGACGCAGATGATCACAGTCCAGCCTTACCTTTTTTAGTCCTGGCAGTGTGATGTTTAAATTACAAATTGCAGTCTGAATGAGACCCTTGGAAGTTTTGGCCTCTCTCAGGAAGGACAGACGACCACATGGCTCCTGGCTGCTATCCCTGACCTACAGAAGGCAAACAAATGTGACTGGTGTCTCATTAGTCTTCAAGCCAGAGTCCAGTTTATTTGTTATTGGCTCAGTTTAAACACA